>AFQZ01000151.1:0-73462 GCA_000222935.2 Aciculosporium take MAFF-241224 | reverse complement strand
ATGAATATAATAATATTATTATTTTCTCTAACACCCTTAAGGATTATCTTAAATACCTTAAGATAGTCTTGAAAGTCCTGGAGGAAAACAAGGTACATATTGCAGCAACTAAGTCTTTTATTAGATATTATTTAATCTAACTTCTCGGATTTATAGTTAATACTAACGGAATTATTAATACGAACAACAGGATTAAGTCGTTCTAGCAAATGGAAATTCCTTGCAACTTATCAACCTTAAAAACCTTTATTAGCATAGCAGGATTCCTAAGAGCAGGAATCCCTTAGTTTAACTTACGGATCCGACCACTATAGACCTAAAAGACAGCACTTGTGCGTAAACTTTATAAACACAACAAGTTACTAGTAGGAGCCTTAAAGCAGGTACATAAGAAAAAGGCACAAGAAAAATCCTTTATCCTTACAAAAGATAAGGAAGCGGCCTTTAAAGCACTAAAGACCATGCTTTACAAGAAAATACTACTATAGCACTACAATCTAGAGCAACCGTTATTCTTTAAAATTAACGCTTATAAGGAAGGTTTTAGTCTGTATGCTTTCTAACTATATAAGGAGTAGGATAGAAAAAGCATACCTAGTAAGGATATTATAGCTGTAAAACTTTATCTAATCCTTTTCCTCTCTTGTCTAATATCCACAGCCAAGAAGCAGTATAGATTAACTAAGGCAGAGGTAGCTGTAATTGCTTAGGTAATGCAGAAACTACGAAAAATAGCTTAATCTAACCATTATCTAGTTAATATCCTAACTAACCATACACCTGCTAAAGGTATTATTAAACACACCTCTTTAGCTATAATAGACCTTAATAAGGCTAACCTAAAATTGGCTAAGGTGGCGAATTATTTGTTATAGTTTAAATTACAAGTGACCTATATGCCAGGAATCCTTAATGTTATACCCAATGCCTTATAACAACTTCTAGTAGATATTAGCTACTAAAAGGCAGTAAACCACAGCATATATAACAAATTAGACGCCTGTGTATACTTTTATTAGAATTATTAGGCAGTGGCCGTAATGGATAACTTATTAAAGAAGAAGATATTAGCAGGGTATAAATTTAACCCGTGATATTATTAGATAATTAAAAGCATTAAGGATTTCTAGCAAAAGCAGCTAAAGCAAGGACGGAACTAACTATGAATTCCACTCTATAGCTAGGACCTTACGGACAAGGGCCTACTTTATTATAAGAATAAAGAAGGGCTTAGACAACTGTACATTCTAAGCAGATGTATTAAAACTATACTAAGAACCGCACATAACAACCATCACTACTTTAGAATTAGCAGAATAATAAAAGGTTTGCGTAGCGTTTGTTTTCTAAAGATGTCTAAGCAAATCCGGGAGTATATAGTATGTTATATAACTTATTAAGAGAACTCTGTCTTAAGGGATAAAGCAACCAGAGAAATAAAACCTCTATAGTTAAAACCGATGCCTTTTTACACGATTTCCCTAGACTTTGTTACTAATATACCGGAGGTAGACTTAGCAAACACTATATAGGCTATAGAAGGATACTTAAAGTATAATTCCCTTTACCCAGTAAACTGTCTGTTTAGTAAGAGAACCCTTTTAATCCCTAGGAATATAATATATTCAGCATCCATATAGGCAGAACTACTTCTTTAAGCTTTATACATTACAGACTAGGGACTACTACAGTAAATAGTTAGCAATAGGGACCTTAAATTTATTTCTAAGGTTTAGCAGGCTATATTTACTAAGCTAGGAGTTAAATTCCTAATGGCAACTGCCTACCACCTGCAGACGAATAAAGCAGCTAAACAAAAGAATTAAACAGTAATTATAGCTATTTGCTATTACATTACAATAAATCTAATAGTACTATGGGTATTAATCCTTCCAGTATTATAGCACTATCTTAACAATACAGTAGCCACAGCTATTAACTAGTCGCCTAACAAGTTATTATATAGGCTTAAACCGCTAGACCTTATTAACCTTCTTCTAGAGCAAGTAATTTCTAATACGCAGCTAGAGGAAGAGGACTTAAAGGCACTTTATAAGCTTTATTAGAGAGAGGCTTAACTTATAATAACCACTACTACTGCCCTATCTAAAATTAGATATAACTCCTAATATAACCTAGTGGATATTAATGTTAGAGATATGGTATACTTATAACTATACAAAGGATACTAGCTTCTAAGAAAGCTAAAGAAGAAATAATTACTACAGAGAGCAGGACTGTATAAGGTTCTTAAAAAGGTAAATCCTTTATTATACTAATTTGAATTTCCATTAACCTTAAAAGTACATTCAGTAGTGTTAATCGCACACATCTAGAAACCGCACTAAGGTAAAGATCCCTTTAGCAAGGAGGAAACGCCCCCTCTACTAATTGATCTAGAAGGGAGCAGCAAAGCTGATTACTAGGAAATTAAGCGGATTATCTTATATAAGGTAAAAATCTACTGTACTAAGGGACAAAGCCCTAAGGTAGCTTACCTTATAAAATAAAAAGGATATACTACTAAAGATAACTAGTGGATTAATAAAAGCAAGATAAAGGTAAACGCATTAGAGTTAATAAATAAATATCTAAGAGAGCATCTAATTAACTGGAATAAGAAGTATAGGAAGAAGGGACTCACAAGGCAGAAGTGCTAATAATGCCTTAAGGTCAGCAGGATCCAACATCCTGCAGGACCCTACGTGATCACCACAGGTAGAAATACGTAACCCCATTTTCTTACAATACTACTCACAATTTTACTTTACTTTTCACTTAACCCCTTATCCGCACCTCCTAACACGCTAGAATTCCCTGTTTTTCTTTATTTTTTAACCTTCTAATTTTGCTTTTAATTATCATATACTTTAAGTCTTTCTTTCATTTTATTTTATCTTTTACTTTTATTGCCCTTTCTTAGATAATTCTGACATATATTACAAGAGACACAGAGGACAAGCTTTATATAGAGGTTTTTAACCCTAATATCTTAGTTAAGTTTTTATTATCCTATAAGGAGAAGCAAGCAATAGTAACTAAGTTAGTAAAGCCGTCCTTTAGGGGGAATCTAGCAAGAGTAGCTGGAGATACTATTGCTATTATATATAACTAGTCGGCCAAGGCTCTGTAAGAAGATAAGTAAAGGGAAAAGGCATATACTAACCTACTAACTGCCTATTAATGCTATATAGAGACTATAGCCTAGGATAAGGATAAGAATAAGAACTCTAGTGTAGATACTAACTATAAGAATAACATTTCTAATATTAATATATCCAGAGAGATGCTTAGTCCTAGAGGACAGATAATAGTAAAGCGCCCCTAGAACATAAGAAAGGGCAAGATAACTACTAATGCCCTTATAATAAAAGGGACCCCTACTGGCGGTTTAAGTTAAGATCCTCTTATAATTATATAAAAAACACAGGATAAACTAGAGGAACTAAACTTTACTAAGCTAATTTACTGTTTTAGTTATATAGATAAATACTATTAGCACTAGGAGATAAAGTTATCTATAGGAGGTGACATAGGACTGGAGCCTTTTAGAATATAGCGACATTAGGCCGGAGATAGCATATAGAGCGCAACAGAGGCTATTTACACCTACTCTAAAGATTTCGCGGCCTAGAGGGTATAAATTAACAGAAACGGATTCTCTGTTATAAAGATAAACCCTATATATATACTATAAATTAAAGTAGTATAATAGATTTTCCTCATTAAGGAATCGATTCTAGCGGCCGATAATAATAGGCAGAAGAAAACCAAATGCCTGGCTAATACCCTAGTTATCTAGAATATTAAACTCTATATTAAGCAGGCAGCAGCATGATTTCTTAATAGCAGATAGGCAGATAACTAAGCCGGATCTAGAGAGTAGTAACTAGAATTATTATTAAAAGAGGAAGTACTTATAGCTAAATACTATAATAAGTTAAGAGGTATTAACGGCTTTATAGCTAGGGCACTTACTATTATAGAACGAGTTAATCTCTTAAGCATGGGTTTTTAACAAGTGATTGTTAACGCTAGTAAAGAGCATAGAACCGCAACCACCCGACAGGACACTAACACACTAAGGAAGGAACTAGCGGACCAAAGAAATCTAATCTAAGATTTAGCTAAATAATACGGGCTAATAAGTAAAGCAGCGGCCGGAAAGACTATCTTAAAAGAGATAAAGTTAAGGCTAGTAGACTAAGCTATAAACATACGATTTAGCAAACTTAAAGACAGAACTAACATACTTAAAGGGAATATTAAGGCCTATAAGGAGTCTTTTAGTGCAATAAAAGCTAGTCTTAAGATTATTAATAAGCACATTATAAGGACCTTAGCTAGAGTAGTAGCACTAAAGAATAAGGCTAGGAATATAAAGACTACTAGGCCTACTCCTTAAACGCCTCTGCTAGAATCCACAGCTAAAAAGACAACCTTACCTGCAGTAAGCAAGAAGCTAACTAGCCTGGTTAAACTAAATTTGCTAGCTAGTAGAAAAATAAGGTTAGCTATAAGAGCAATAAAGGTGACTATATTAAACACAAGCTTGTTTAAGTCGTCGCTAAAAAAGGCAAAGCAAAAGACGCCTTACAAAAATAGGCGCAATATTGGCAGTGCTATAAAAAGACAGAAAACGACAACGGAATCCATAACTAAGAACGCAGAATTAACTGAGACATTAGACGAATGGAAGACCCTTATACAGTAGCATAAGGACTAAAAATTTTAGCTAATATATCACGCTATCTAACGTTAGAAGCAGTCCCTAAAATTCGTATGGCTCTAGGTAGATTACTATTTAATTACAAAACATATAGCTTAGATTAAAGGTTTGGCTATGTTATAAAGGGCATTGTGGTAAATAGATTAATTACAGAAAAAGTTATATCTAGAGGACTATTGCTTTCCTTATAGTTACTATGCTATGTAGTTTAGACATAGGAAAATTTTACCTTTAGTGAGGATAAGATGGCATGGCTAGTGGCTGTCTTCTGCCTAAAAGTGATAATGCCTTAATGACCTCCATGGAACCACCTTTAATATGCTTGGTTTAGACGTACAAAAGAACCTTTATACATAAAGTCAGAAGCAGAGGATAACCTGAGATATCTAATATACCTTAAGGAAGGGCACGGGCTATCTCTCCTATATCTAAGAGAAAAGCCTCTCTTCTTACGGCCTAACTCTTTCCCCTTTATATAGCTTCCCTTTATTAGTCTACTAAGTCTTTAGAGGTATAATGTTTTTATTTTTAGTTTAACCTAAGTCTTTCCATTCTCTTGCGCAAGTTATTGCTATAGTTAATAGTTAGTAGCATTATTGCAATATAACTATAACACTACGGACAAGAGAATTACTTACAATATAGCAACTCCTAGAAGCATATAACTAGAAGTTGCTAGCAATATAGTTACTCTCTGACAAGCCACTTATAGCTATAATAATATAAGTAGATAGAGACGTTTCTGCAATTTATATTTCTATTAACAGCTTATAGCGTAAATTTACAAGGCTTATACAGATAAGGACTTTAAGAAGTAGACATTTAGGTATAACTAGGACGGATCTAACTATAGTTAATAGGTTTATGCTACCTAGATTAAATTTCCTTTTATTATAGTTTATTTTGCTTAGACTAAGATGTTCATTTATCTTTGAATTTTATAAGTGGTTATTGTTAGATTATTTACTGCTATTAAGTAACGTTTCTGGCAGATTGGATGTAACTAGACTAATATAGGGAGGATATATTACAGATTAAATTGCTTTCTTTTATAGATAAAAGTTTTCCTTTGTATATGTTAATACTAGCTTAGATAAATCTAGAGGATAACCAGGACGGTTATCTTTAAGGGAGGGGCACTTATTATGGGATAATCCATAGTATCGGATCCCTACCTATATAGGATGGATTCGTTATATAGCTAGTAAGACAGAATAATAACAACAACTTACATAGAATGCACTTGACTATATAACTTAATAGTAGTATATACAGGTGCGTTTGATGACCCCTTTATAATAACGTTGATGACAGCTTTACGGTTGCTTCCAACCGACTACGTGACGATACCATCACGTAACAGCAATAATGATTAAAATACGTTAACCACTAATACATACCTACTTCTGCAATTCTATAAAGCAGCTTTATTACAACTATAATAACATCTAGCGGGTAGAAGTGTGCAATCTATACTAAAAGCTTTATAAGGATTATACAATTAAGCTTTGTCTATAACTATACGTATACTTAGGTAATATCCCTTAACCAAGCCGTAATGCCTTCTCTTTTTAATAATAAAGCAAGAGCAACAATAAGCCTCTAGCTAGCTCTTTAAATCGTTAGGGACTGCATAAGGATAACCTCTTTCCTATAGTCGCTATAGCCTTAAATAACACATTGCGATTTTTCGTACAGGGAATTAATTACTTTGCCCTTAATCTTACACACTATTTATAAACTAAAGAGTCTCTTGCTTCTATGCTTTTAAGGGTTAAATTAAACAAATTCAAACATATTTCTTACTAGTAAAGTGTTAATCTTGGCCTTGTTAGAGAGTTCAAATGGTTCTCCAGGCATGGTTATCTTTCCTTGCGTATAGAGGTTAATTACAAGTTAAAAATCTGCCTTTTCTTTCTCTATAAGGAAAGGTTTTAGTTAAGGGTATTTCCAAGGTCTTCTACGGCCTCTTTGTGTTAGATTTATAGGGTTATTAAGGGGAGTCTTATAAACAATTTCATTAGGGGAAGTCTTATAAATAATTTTATTAATCTTAGCGTTTTCCTGGTCTGGGTTGTTTAGGCATAGGCCTTGCCCTTCTTAGGAAGTTAAAGCTATTCCCATAACTTTCTTATTTTAAGCTTAGTTATCCTTATAAGAAGTCTCTGCTTCTAGCAAAGTAATGTATAGCTTAACAACTATAAATTAAAACTTTATAAGGCTGTAAGGCATCTTAATAATATAAGTCTCTCCTTCTATTAAAAAAAGCTTATATAGGCTAGTTTATTTACCTTTCTTATAATAAACTTATATATTAGAGTTTAAGGGGAGATTATATGTTAGCAGGGTTATTAGGCCATTTTAAGTGTTAAGGGCATTATTAACTTAATGCCTTATAAGACTGCGCCTTGCTTTATCCATTGCTTTCTAAAGCATTTTAGCTCTTTAGGCAATTGTAAAGCTTAGGGGGGAATTATTCATTATTCTTAAGTAGGTTCTAAAGACTAAAAGGGTAGGGATAAGGCTATTTAGGCTAGCGGAGTTATTAACTGCTTTAATAGCCATCTGAAGCATTTGCTCTTTTAAGAGAAGACTATAAGCTTTAGTCTTAATAATATTATATGCTCTTTAAAGAGGGGCGTGATATTGCTAAAGTTTTCTGATATTATTATATGCTTTAACAGGGACTTTGTTAATATTAATTAATAATAGTTAAGCTAAATACCTGAATTTGCTAGAAGTAAAGTTTCTTCTAGTATTATAGACTATCCAGTCTAGGGGACTAAGATATATGTTAATCTAATATTCCTTAAGGGCATTCTAGATATCTTAAGCTTTTTGTTATTAGGGTCTAAGAAAGTAAGCGGCTTAAAATGAAGTTACTAAGTTAATAATATAAAGGACAGGCTTTTTATTAATTTGCATAATGTCGACAAGGACCTTATAATTAAATTCAAGATCGTCTTTAAGGGTAAACTTAAATCTACTAAGAGCCTTAGCGTTTATTTGATATTAGTGGCAGGCATGTGTGATCCTTCCTATGTTACCTCTATTAAAATCTTTACTGGCCTTAGTAAGAAGGTTGTGTAGTCGGTTGATCGAAGGGTAGCTAAATTAATAATAAAGTTAGCGAATTTCTGCTTCTAAGAGCATAAAAACAGCAGGTTCTTAGGAACTAATTATCCACTAAGGATATCCCTATTTTCTAATAATAGGTACTTTCTTTTCTCCTTAGATAAGGAGGTTCTTAAGATTATTAAGCTTAACACCTATTCTATCCATATTTATAATAGAATATAGGAAAGGCATGGCACTATTAAGAATATAAAAAGAAATCATACTAAAGATCATAGAAAGCTTTAAAATACTATTTAAGATCGCACTTCCGGCACTAAAGTTAATGGTTCTCTAGTTAAAAGAAGGCTTAATTGTAAGGTTTGTTATAAGGTGCATTAAGGCTTTGACTTAACCTTAGCTAGCAGTTAAAATTCCGGCTGCTTTAGTATCTAGTAGGATACCGTGAAACGTTTCCGCAGTATATTATAAATCCATAAGAAATACCTGCTTTTATATAGTTTCATTGGTATTGCGGTCGTAAGGGTCTTTAATAAATAACACGTGTTTAAAGGCGTTATCTTACAGGAAATTCACAGTTAAGGCAGAAAAGAAAGGGGGATTAGGTGCTTATATAAAGAAAGTTATAAATATAAGGGTTTCTTGTGCTTCTTTATTGCTTTATGCCTTTTCTTCTTTAAAGGCAACGAATGCTATATTCTAGGCAGCCTTTTTATGTTTATTCTTATCCCTGCTGTCTAGGGGTAATAACTCTTTGTCTTTACCTTTAAATGCTTATAAGAATGCATGAAATTAGTGTTTAAAAGGAGGGGATTTATGCCTTTAGTTGCTCTACTAAGTTTCTTTTACTTTCTTTTATTTAGAGACAGGATAGTTAGTTAACTAACATCCTTCTTTATAACAGATAAAGCATTTCTTAAATCCAGCTTTATTTTAGGGTTAGAAGCTTGTAAATATTGTCGGTTGGTAAACAAGACCATGTTAGTGCTTAGGGTAGTGTTTTAAGGTTGGTACTTGTTTTCTCTTGTATTATTACTCATATACGCTAGGTAGCTAGAGCCACTAACTAGTTCATTAACTAACTTCTTAATATAGGAAAAACCCTAAGATAGGGGAGAAAACCTATATTCTTTTATATAGCTCCCACTAAGCCTTTAATATAGAGTCTTTATTATTTTTAACTATTAGTATAAGATATCTACTAGTTCCCCCGGAACTGCAAATAATAATAGAAGTATAGTTATGCTTTATATAAAAGGTTAGTATATTAGTAAAAACCCCCTATAAGCACCTCCCCTTTTAATCTAGCTCTTCCTCCTTTATTTTATTATTTCCGTTACCTCTAGACCCTTTTTTAGCCTTAATATTATATATCTGCTATGCCTTATAAAGCTCCTCTGCTAACCTATACTACTAAAGTTACCTAGTTAAGAGCACCTACTTTATAATATTTAGTGCTAGCTTTTTATTATTAAGCGCTGCCCTAAGTTCCTATAGGTCTCTTATTATAGGCACTACTAGGATCGGCCTTAAATGGTTATATTCTAAGCATAATAGGATAAGGTAGTAAATATCCTTATCTCCTCCCTAGTATTAACATATTAGTAATATTACCTTAGGCACCTGTCTGTTATAAAGAAAGGTATTTAGCCCTATTTTTTCTATTTAAAGCTATACTAAGGCTGTAGATTTATGCTTTAGCAGGCTATTATAAAGCTTTACTATCTTTTTTATACTTTTAAAGTTAGGTTCCTTATTTATTACTATTACTTTTGCCCGTTTTCTTCTTACTTAAGCCTTATGCCTCTGCTATATCTACTGTTTTTCCCACTCCCTCTCTAATTCCTGTTTAGCCGTAAGGCTGCTAGGGAGGGGGTGGGGGCATTAGGAAACGCCTTATAGTGATTATGTCTACAGCCTATTCCTTAGCATTATAGCTATAATGCTATTAAATTACATGCCTGTCGTATTTTCTTACTTATGCTACTATCCTTAAGTCTTTAGTGGAATTATTACTTAATATAATTAAGGTATAGATTTACTAGCAGCACTACTGCTTTTATCTCTAAGAGTGTTACTAGCGTTGCCTTATATGCCCCTATAACCCGCCTTAAGTATTCATTTTATTCCCTTATAAATGCCTTTACTACCCCTTATACTACCCCTTCTAACTTACTATAGGTATAATATATCCCAGCTCTATAGGCTATTATGCTTCTTATTACCTATGTATAAAGGGATCTTGCACACTCTAGTTAGCATCCCTATGTAAATATAGCTAGTGCTGTAAGTGCTAACTTCTGCTATAATAATTTAGTATTTACCTTCTCTATATAGGTTAACTAATAAAGCTTCTAGTGAATCCAAACCCCTAGGAATCGCGCTAATTATGTCGGTTATATTATTATTCTTTTAAGTTAAATTGTTGTTATAATCGCCTGCCTCTTCCTTATAAAGTATATTAGCTTGCTCTTTCCTAGGTTAAACCTTAGCTTATACTCCTTTAACTACTTCTTATATATTTTCTAGGCTCTTTTTAGTTATACTTTAGTCTCCTCTGCTGTTTTTTTATATATTATAATATTTGTATTATCTAAGAACCCTAATGTTAATATTAATTCTGCCGCTGCTAGTCTTTAATATAGTAGTGTAATATAGAGCAGGAAGAGGATAGGAGATGCTAGTGACCCTTGTAGAACCCCTGTAGTGACTTGGATTTCCTTAGTATTATTATTATTCATGTACGCTAGGTAGCTAAAGCCACTAACTAGTTCATCAACTAACTTCTTAATATAGGAAAAACCCTAAGATAGGGGAGAAAACCCATATTCTTCTATATAGCTCCCGCTAAGCCTCTGGTATAAAGTCTTTATTGTTTCTAACTATTAGTATAAGATATCTACTAGTTCCCTAGAACTATAGATAATAATAAAAGTGTAGTTATGCTTTATATAAAAGGTTAGTATGTTAGTAAAAACCCCCTATAAGCACCTCCCCTTCTAGTCTGGCTCTTCCTCCTCTATTTTGTTATTTCCATTGCCTCTAGTCCCTTTTTTAGCCTTATTATTATGTATCTACTACGCCTTACTAAGCTCCTCTGCTAACCTGTATTACTAAAGTCGCCTAGTTAAAAGCACCTACTTTATGATATTTAGTGCTAGCTTTTTGTTATTAAGCACTGCCTTAAGTTCCCGCAGATCTCTTATTATAGGCACTACTAGAATTAGTCTTAAATAGTTATATTCTAGGTATAATAAGATAAGGTAGTAGATATCCTCGTCTCCTCCCTAGTATTAACATATTAGTAAAGTTACCTTAGGCACCTATCTGTTATAAAGGAAGGCATTTAGCCTTATTTTTTCTGTTTAAAGCTAAACTAGGGCTATAAATTTATACTTAAGCAGGCTATTATAAAGCTTTACTATCTTTTTTATACTCTTAAAGTTAGATTCCTTATTTATTGCTATTACTTTTGCCCGTTCTCTTCTTACTTAAGCCTTATACCTCTGCTAGATCTACTGTTTTTCCCACTCTCTCTCTAATTTCTATCTAGCTATAAGGCTGCTAGGGAGGGAGGGGGGGGGCATTAGGAAACGCCTTATAGTGATTACGTCGGCGGCCTCTTCCTTAGCATTGTAGCTATAATGCTATTAAATTACAGGCCTGTTGTATCTTCTTGCTTATACTACTATCCTTAAGTCTTTAGTAAAATCATTATTTAACGTAATTAAGGTACAGATCTACTAGCAGTACTACTGCTTTTATCTCTAAGAGTATTACTAGTGTTATCTTATATGCCCTTATAACCCGCCTTAAGCATTCATTCTATTCCCTTATAAATACCTTTACTACCCCCTATGCTATCCTTTCTGGCTTGCTGCGGGTGTAGTATATCCTAGCTTTATAAGCTATTATGCTTCTTATTACCTATATATAAAGGGATCTTGCATACTTTAGTTAGCATTCCCACATAAACGCAGCCAGCGCCATAAGTACTAACTTCTGCTATAATAATTTGGCATTCACCTTCTCTATATGGGTTGACTAACAAAGCTTCTAGTAAATCCAAACCCCTAGGAATTACGCTAATTGTATTGGTTATATTGTTGCTCTTTTAAGTCGGATTGTTATTATAATTGCCTGCCTCTTCCTTATAAAGTGTATTAGCTTGCTCTTTCCTAGGTTAAACCTTAGTTTATACTCCTTTAACTACTCCTTATATATTCTCTAGGCTCTTTCTAGTTATACTTTTATCTCCTCTGCTGTTTTTTTATATACTATAATGTTTATATTATCTAAGAACCCTAATATTAACATTAATTCCGCTGCTGCTAGTCTTTAATATAGTAGCATAATATAAAGCAGGAAGAGGATAGGAGACGCCAGCGACCCTTATAGAACCCCTGTAGTAACTTGGATTTCCTTAGTAATACGTCTGTTAAACGCTAATTATACTCTCCTTTCTAACGTAAAGCCCTGTGCCTATCTAGCCATCTACCCTAGTAGTCCTAACTCCTTTATAATGCAGATTAATCATTTATAGCTAATAGTATTAAATGCCCTAGTAATATCCAGCTGTAGTAATAATGCTATTCCCTAGTAATGCCACGCTATCCTTATAACCTCTTTTAGCGTGCTTAATACTACTTTTATTAATCTGCCAGCCCTGTTGCCTATTTATATATCCGGTAGTATATAGCCTTTCTTTGCTATAATAGTAATCCTCCTTATAATAGCTCCCTTAATCACTTTGCCTATTATATTTAATAGTAATATTAGCCTCCACCCCCCCGGTCTGCCTAACTCCTTAGGGGACTTCCTAGGTTTATGTAAAACTACTACCTTTGCTTATTAGAAGGAGGCCGGATGATATCCTAAGCTATAGCAAGCATTTACAAGGCGTGTTAAACATAATATTAGGGCTGCTCTATATAGCTTAAGAAAACCTGTTAGTAGCTTGTCCGGTCCTAGGGCTTTTTAACTTGCTGTATTCTTTATAATTTCTTTAATTTCCTCCTTTATAAACACAGAAACTACCTAATTATTATTATAGTATCTTGTCCCCTCCTCTGCCTCTAGACCTAGAGCCCTAGCCGCGGATAGAGGGAAGAACCTCTCTATAAATGCCCTTGCCTTACCCTTATATATAACCTTTACTATCTCCTCCCTGCTATTATCTCCTAGCCAGGTTAGTGGTAGGACTTGTTGCCTTTTAGGAGAAAGTCCACTTTATAGCCAGGCCTAACGCTCTAGGGTCTAAAGACTCCCTTTGGACCTAGATAACTTACTAACTGCTTATTACTAGCTACTTCTCTTCTCCTCTAAGATAATATAATCCTGTTTTTTTATAGCTTTTATTAAGGCCTGCTATGCTTCTTATGTCTATTATTACTACTACTACCTATTAGCACGTCTTGCCTCTACTATTGCATCCCTTACCCTTTTATTCCACTAAGGCTATGGTTTACTATGCCCTTAAGGTTGCTTAAGTGCTACTATATTAGCTATCTCTATAAGCTATTAAGTAAGCTACTGCGTATAGTTATTAATTTCTTGCCGGTTATATAGCAAAAGCTCTAACCCTTTCTTTCTAAGCCTATTTAAAGCCTCTGCTATAATAAGGTTCTTATCCGCTGTCCTCTAACCCTGGACTAACCCTAGGCTATTACTTAATTCCTTATTTGTCCTAATGCTAATAAGCTAGGGCATATGGTTGGATCCGGCAATTTCCACTAGCCTAATAAATTTAATACTAACGTTATGGGTGGTCTATGCATAGTTAATAGTGCTATCCCTACTACTATGTTCTCTCCTTATTACTTCCCTAAACGGCATAGCTAGGCCGAGTTACTACCTTGTTATGAATTCTAATATCTTATTATGCCCTAAAGATATTTAGCTAAATCTATTCTATAAGGAGTAATATTAGTTAAAGTCCCCTATAAACACACTCCGGCCCTTTGCCTAGGTATTAGCAAAGTATTGTAAAGGCGTCTGCTACTCACTTTTATAAGCCAGGGAATAAATGTTATATATCTCTACTTTATATAGCTTAATACTGCACTAATCCTCTCCCCTCCCTATAGTCTAAAGTCCTATCTTAACCTTTTAGTGTATATAAATTACTATTCTTCTGCTATATATTGCTAATATATAATATCCTTAAGATAAATTCAGTAGTATACTGTTATAGCCTCCTGGTTCTTAGATAGCTATTACCTTAGGGCTAACATTATGCCCTAACGCTAGATATACTAAATTGCTTTTCTTCTGTGTATTCCAGTATATAACCTTAATTATATACTCTATTATATGCTTTAGAGCACCCTAGTTAGGCTGGCTCTGGTATTATTTGGCCCTTTAGTTAGTTATAAAAAGGCTAGTATTATGCCTTCCTCTGCCAGTCTCTGTTATCCTAATCTTAGCTTATAGGTTTATCTTACAAAAGGGCCCCTTAGTTATATACTCCTTCCTCTTAGCTACCTCTCTATTAGTCCCCTAGTTTCTTCTCCCTAATAACCCTTGCCTGTAGTAGCCGTTACAACCTCCGACTAATAGTTACAGAAGAATAGCGGCCTTATAGCATAAGCCTCCCTGGCCTGCTGCTATCTCTTATTACTTACTAAGCATAGTTAAGACTATACTAAATATACCCCTGTATAATTTAGGTATTTCTTCTATACCTTGCCTGTTAATATTAGGTAAGTCCTCTCTCCCTTAGGGTGTTTTCCGGCAGCATACCTGCTGTATCTTGCTTTCTCCTTATAGTATCTGGCAATATATCTAATCTTATAGTAGTTATAATATTGCTTCAGGTGGATCATCTTATTATATAGCTTAGCATTAAAAATCTCTGCTTAGTATACTATTCCCCTATGGCATAGTTGGTTTGCTGCCTTAGTGCCCTTAATACTAACCACTAATAGTGCCCTTATTACTATTCCTCTTAGCTTCTGTACTATTATCTTTACTATATTTAATCCATTCTTCTTTTTAATGTTCTTCCTTATATCCTTAATTATAATGTAGTTTGTTAATTATATTAGAAATCCCTTAATAATTACACTAAATATCTTCCTGTTTACTTCTGCCTTAGGTCTAAAGGTAACTCCTACCTAGGCCGTGTTTTCCTTTTATTTCCTCCCTGCTTTTATAAACATAATAACTATGTCTTTACTTTATAATTAGCGTGCTATTACTGCCTCCTCTATACTAATAGCACTGTTTACTGCCTTTATAATCTCTCCTAGTAATCTGTTCCTAACTACCTTACTAATAATACTTTCCTTTACTAGTGCTTCCTGGTAATAGCAGGCTGGTATTGCTATACCCTCCGTTTAGGCTAAAGGTATTATTATATTTTGCCCTATAACTCCGCAAGCTGTAATATTTACCTAAGTCCCCCTAACCACTAATCCAGTCCTATAAACAGCCTTTATTACCTCCTTAACCGCCTTCTTAACTGTGGTTTCTACTCTGCTGCTAACCGCTTCTATAATTAAGGCCTATAGGCCTCCTATGTCAGTTCTTGCTTAGGCTATCTCCCCTCCTGCATCTATAGTAATTTATATAAAAGTTCTAATAAAAGCCTATACTTTTATTATTTTTGCCTTTAGGATAACTTTTATTATTAATTTCTTTAGTAATTTTATTTTATTCTTTAGTTTTTCCTGTGCTGCTATTACTCTAGGATTCTCTCCTTAATATTATGTTTCTTCCTAGGTAGTGCCTTATCCTTTATTAGTTATAGATCTATATGAAAATTTGTTAATTATTGCACCCCTTACGCTGCTTACTCCCCTTATGCAATGCGCTATTACTAGGGGGGGTAATTAATAATAAGGAATCCGATTCTGTGCTTCTTTTCCGTTTTAGGCGTAATACCGCGTCGTTCTGGATTTCCTTAGTAATATGTCTGTTAAATGCTAATTATGCTCTTCTTTTTAATATAAAGCCCTGTATCTATCTAGCTATCCACCCTAGCAGTCCTAACTCCTTTATAGTATGGATTAATTGTTTATAGCTAATAGTGTTAAATGCCCTAGTAATATCTAGCTGTAGTAATAATGCTATTCCCTAGTAATACTATGCTGTTTTTATAACCTCTTTTAGCATGCTTAGTGCTACCTTTATTAACCTGCTAGCCTTATTACCTATTTATATATCTAGTAGTATATGGCCTTCCTCTGCTATAGTAGTAATCCTCCTTATAATAGCTCTCTTAATTACTTTTCTTATTATGTTTAATAACAATATCAGCCTCCACCCCCCTAGTCTGCCTAACTCCCTAGGGGTTTTCCTAGGTTTACATAGAACTACTACCTTTGCTTGCTAGAAGGAGGCCGGATAGTGTCTTAAACTATAGTATGTATTTGTAAGGCATGTTAAACATAATATTAGGGCTGCTTTATATAGCTTAAGGAAACCCGTTAGCAGCTTGTCTAGCCCTAGGGCTTTCTAACTTGCTATATTCTTTATAACCTCTCTAATTTCCTCCTCTGTAAACACAGGAACCACCTAATTATTATTATAGTGTCTTGTCTCTACCTCTATCTCTAGACCTAGAGCCCTAGCTGTAGATAAAGGAAAAAACCTCTCTATAAATGCCTTTACCTTACCCTTATATGTAACCTCTATTATCTCCTTCCTACTATTATCTCCTAGCTAAGTTAGTAGTAGAACCTGTTGTATTTTAGGAGAAAGTTTACTTTATAGCCAGGCCTAGCGCTCTAGGGTCCAGAGGCTCCCTTTAGACCTAAATAACTTACTAACTACTTATTGCTAACTGCTTTTCTTCTCCTCCGAGATAATACAATTCTGTTTTTCTGTAGCTTCCATTAAGGCCTGTTATAATTCCTATGTTTGTTGTTACCACCACTGCTTATTAGTATATCTTGCCTCTGCTATTATATCCTTTACCCTTTTATTTTACTAAGGCTATAGTTTGCTGCATTTTTAAGATTATTTAGGTGCTGCTATATTAGCTATCTCTATAAGCTATTAGGTAAGCTATTACGCATAATTATTAATTTCCTGCTAGTTATATAGCAGGAGCTCTAACCCCTCCTTTTTAAGCCTATTTAAAGCCTTTACTATAATAAGGTTCTTATCCGCTGTCCTCTAACCCCGGACTAACCCTAGGCTGTTGCTTAATTCCTTGCTTATCCTAATGCTAATAAGCTAAGGCATATGGTTAGATCTGGCAATTTTTACTAGCCTAATGAATTTAATACTAATATTATAAGTAGTCTACGCATGGTTAATAGTGCTATCCCTGCTACTATAGTCTTTCCTTATTACTTCCCTAAGCGGCATAGCTAGGCCAAGTTGCCACCTTGTTATAAATTCCAACATCTTATTATACCCCTAAGAGGTTTAACTAAATCTGTCCTATAAGGGGTGGTATTAGTTAAAGTTCCCTATAAACACACTCTGGCCCTTTACCTAGGTATTAGTAAAGTGTTATAAAGGTATCTGCTACTCCCTTTTATAAGCTAGGGAATAGATGTTATATACCTTTACTTTATATAGTTTAATACTATACTAATCCTCCCCCCTCCCTATAGTCTAAAGTCCTGTCTTAACCTTTTAATATATATAAATTGCTATTCTTCTGCTATATATTGCTAATATATAGTGCTCTTAAGATGGATTTAGTAGTATACTATTATAACCTCCTAGTTCCTAAATAGCTATTACCTTAGGGCTAATGTTATGCCCTAATACTAAATGTACTAGATTGCTTTTCTTCTGTGTATTCTAGTATATAACCTTAATTATATACTTTATTATATGCTTTAGAGTACCCTAGTTAGGCTGGCTCTGGTATTGTTTTGCCCTTTAGTTAGTTGTAAAAAGGCTAGTATTATGCCTTTCTCTGCTAGTCTTTATTGTTCTAATTATAGCTTATAGGTTTGTTTTGCAAAAAGGCCCCTTAGTTATATGCTCCTTTCTCTTAGCTGCCTCTTTATTAGTCCCTTAGTTTCTTCTCTATAATAACCCTTGCCTGTAGTAGCTATTATAACCTCTGACTAATAGCCGCAAAAGAACAGCGGCCTTATAGCATAAGCCTCCCTTACCTACTACTATTTATTATTACTTACTAAGCATAGCTAAGACTATGCTAGATATGCCTCTGTATAATTTAGGCATCTCTCCTATACCTTGCCTATTAATATTAGGTAAGTCCTCTCTCCCTTAGGGTATTTTTTAGCAGTATACCTGCTATATCTTGCTTCCTCCTTATAGTGCCTAGTAATATGCCTAATCTTATAGTAGTTATAATATTACTTTAGGTAAATTATCTTATTATATAGCTTAGCATTAAAAATCTCTGCTTAATATACTATTCCCTTATAGCATAGGCGGTTCGCTGCCTTAGTGCCCTTAATACTAACTACTAGTAGTGCCCTTATTACTATTCCCTTTAGCTTCCGTACTATTATCTTTACTGTGTTTAAACCATTCTCCTTTTTAATATTCTTCCTTATATCCTTAATCGCAATATGGTTTATTAATTGTGTTAGAAATCCCTTAATAATTATACTAAACATCTTCCTATTTACTTCTACCTTAGGTCTAAAGGCAACTCTTACTTAGGCTGTGTTTTCCTTTTATTTCCTCCCTGCTTTAGTAAACATAATAACTATATCTTTACTTTATAGTTAGCGTGCTGCTACTGCCTTCTCTATACTAATAGTACTATTTACTGCCTTTATAATCTCCCTTAGTAATCTGTTCCTAACTACCTTACTAATAGTATTTCCCTTTACTATTACTTCCTAGTAATAGCAGGCTAGTATTGCTATACTCTCTGTTTAGGCTAAAGGGATTATTATATTCTGCCCTATAGCTTTATAAGCTATAATAGTTATCTAAGTCCCTCTAACTACTAATTTATTCCTAGGAATAGCCTTTATTGCCTTCTTAACCGCCTTCTTAACTATGGTTTCTATCTTATTATTAACTGCTTTTATAATTAAAGCCTATAAGCCTCCTGTGCTAGTTCTTATTTAGGCTATCTTCCCTTTTATATTTATAGCAATTTATATAATAGTTCTAATAAAAGCTTATACTTTTATTATTTTTACCTTTAGAATAACTTTTATTATTAATTTTTTTAGTAATTTTATTTTATTCTTTAGTTTTTCTTATGCTACTACTACTCTAGGATTTTCTCCTTAATGCTATATTCCTTTCTAGGTAGTGCCTTATTCTTTATTAGTTACGGATTTATATAAAAATTTATTAATTATTATGCCTCTTATACTACTTACTCCCCTTATATAATATGCTATTACTAAAGGGGATAATTAATAATAAGAAATCTAATTCCGTGCTTCTTTTCCGTTTTAGGCGTAATACCACGTTGTATCCGCGGTGGTCGATTCCCTAGTAGGTTGCTTGTTTTCTCTTGTAATTTATTAGCTTATGGATGATTTCGAAACAGGTTCTATTATATCTTTTGTTGTAAGGCAGCGGCGAATATCACTAACTATACCTTTATAGGTATTGGTTTAGATGTAGGTTATTTAGTTAAATTCAGGGCTATCTTAAATAGATATTTCTAGTTAGCGCCTAAGGATTATATCTTTCTTAGAGAGGGGGTAAAGACTATTAAATAGATTTAAGAGCTATTAAATCATTAATTCTAAACATTTAAGTTTAGTCTTTATTAGATTTTCAGCTATAATGCAATAAAACTTTATCTCTTAGAATTATGTTTAGTAGAATTTTTAATTTTCTTTGGTCTTAAAGTTTTCCTTTATCTGCTTAGTTATTATATTAAATAAAATGAGTCTTCTGCTAAATTTCTTAAGGTAATACTTATAGGCATTACCTGTAAGCATTATTAATAGTGTAAACAGGTATAACTTAGGTGAAATTCCTTATACTATGTAGATATCCTTAAAGATTAGGACTTTAGGATATATAAAGTTAAAAAGTGCTCTAGAATACTTATTTTCCTTATTATAAACTCTAGCAAGGGAGTTTAAGGCTTTTTAGTCTATATTAGTGATTTCCTTTAATATAGTTTGTTATTCTAGGGGAGAGGGGATTGTTGTTTTTATTATTATTTCTTTAGTAGGAGGGTTAGGAGGGTTAGGGAAAGGTGAGGTTATTATTAATATTAACGTATTAATGGTGTTGTTTCCTGTTAGGAGCTTTCTATTAAGAAAGAAGACAGAATTATCTATACTAACTAAATTAGTAAGTACATAGTTAATTAGTCTTTATAATCCTTCTTACGTATTAATTCCTTAATCTTAAAGAATATCTTAAAGTACTTATTAGACCTTAGGGGTAATCTTTTTAAAAATATTAGCATTTTATCCTTTAAAGTCTTCTTAGTATATAAATAAAAACCTAGTACCTTACTAGTTACTAGATTTATACTAGTTAACATAGTAGGCAAATTTATTATAGAGTTCAGAAGTTATAGCTTTTTTAGGGTTAATTTATTCATTAGCTTTAGCCCATTTCTCTATAAAGTAGTTAGAATACTTTTAGAGTTTTATAGAAAGGGAGTCTTAAATGGGTTAATTAGCTCTAGTAGTAAAAGTTAAAGCCATTTTTAGTGTTTTCTCTGTAATAGACAGTAAAGAAGATACTTTAATTATAGACTAGTAGTAAATTAATAATAAGAAGTAAATTCTATAAAGAAACTTTCTTAATAATTATAAATAAGTAGTAAAAGTCAATAATAATAGAAAAAGTTGCTTTTAGGTAGCATAAACAACGGATTCTGCGTAATTAAGTAAATAAGTGCATTATATTAGAAGTTTGTCTCTTCTGTTAATTTCTAGCCAATCTGTGGTTATAATAACTACTAATTAGTAATGGTTTCACAGGATGCGATTACTGTAGCAATAACGTGGGAGGGGTAACAAAGGTCTGATTTCTATTCTTCTTATAATTATTTAAAGGGAAAAGAGGGGGACAATACAGAAGTATGGTGTTGTGGCCATAGTACTGTCCTAGGTCACATAACATAGTAATCCAGCTAATTAGGGTATGCATATTGTGCATATAACTTATAATTCCCGGTTACTATTGTGTATCCCTTCCATCCTCAAGACGAGCGATTCCAACACTTAATAAATACTATAAATAGCTAGTTATTTTATTACTATAACTCTAGTAATAACTTTATTACTTTTAGGCAGTATATATTCTTATTTATTACTCTATTCTTTAGCTATATAATAAAGTCCTTTTAGCTATAATTATTAAAGTTTATAATACTATTTATAGCTATATACCTATTTTATTATTACTTTACTTTCTTTACTAAATAGCTGCTAGTATAAGCAACCTTAGTTAAGTTATTTATAAAAATTACTTTATTTATAATAAAAACTATGTTTAAGTCTGTAAAAAAGGATTATAAGTTCTTATAGCTATTTTCCTTATAAACTAAGGCTTTTAATTATACTTTTATAAGGCTATATTATAAGTAAGTTACTATTAATTAGTTACCTAAAGTATTTATTTAGGGAAAAGCAGTTAAATTAGGCTTCTTAGGTATAGTTACTAAGGGGTTTATTAAGTCCTACTATATTTTCTTAAGTTAATCATGCTTTTAAATAAGGTATAGCTTCTTTATAGCTTTCTTAAGTTCTTAGTCTAACTTTTTTTTTATTAGCCTATATATTAATATCTTAGATTTAAGTATGCTAGGGTTTAGGCTAATAATACTAATTACTTACAGCACTATTAAGGTAAGTTTATTATAGTTTTATAGGTTCTCTTATTTTATCCTTTAATATAGGTATAGGGGTTTTTAGCTATAATATAACATCTTATGCTATAGTAATGCCAGAGCTGCTTTTATTTCTATTAAGTTTATCTAATGCCTGTATAGTTACTATATTAATACAGTTACTTACTTATATATTTATTCTTTAAGTTAATATCTTTACTAAGCTAATAGTTTACTATCCTTATAGGAAAAAGCAAATATTTTATTATAGTTAAAGGTTTACTAGTAAAGTAAAGGCTATAGTTAAGCATACTTAAAGCTAAATAGCTATAGGTAGGGTTAGTAATATAAATACTATATTTACTAGCCTTTTTATCTCTTTATAAGGCCTGTTTCCCTATATACCTATGTGTAGCTAGGGCGCGGCTGGCCCTAGTGGGTCTCCGTACCCTTATGCTATTATCTTGTAATTCTCCTGACAGAAGGATTATAAGCTATTTTAATAGCTCTTTAGTTATTATAAAATAACTAAATAAGGGGGTTTAAAGGCATTTTAAGCTCTATAAAGATCTCTTTTAGCTACTTTAATTCCTAAAAAGCTTTATAAATTATATTAAATTTAGCCTTAATAGTAAATAAAGTTATTATTAAAGCTGTCTTAGATTTCTAGCTAATAAGGCCCTTAGCTAGCTTATATAAGTAAGTATAAGTTAATTTTAATAATTTTTTATTACCTATAAAATCACTATTATAAAATCTAAGTAGTATATTTAAAATCCTAGATTTACTAGCTTTAAAAGTAAGGCTCTTATAAATAATAGTTAGATTTTAAGTGCTAAATAGGTACTTAAGCAGGCTTTTAGCTATATTTAAGTACTTTATATAGGGTAAGGCTAGTAATATTAATAACTACTATAAATTAAATACTATATTTAGTCTTATAAGTAATATAAGGTATATTATAATACTTATAATATTCTAATAAAGCTTAATTTCCTTAGGTATAAAAAGCTTAGAAAGCTAGGGGTTTAAAGTCCTAAGCTATATAAGAATTATAATAGGTTTATAGTTTAATAAATTAAACCTTTCTTAGGCTTTTATAATATATTAGAATTAGTAAATTTTAATGATTTTATCCTTTTTATTATAAATAATTTAAATCCCTAGAAAGAATTCTACTAGCCTTTTATTTTTTATAAAATAGGCCTTATATATTATCTTTTTAAACCTTTAAATACAGGGTAGGTTAGGCCCTATAAGGAGATAGTTATTAATATAAGTAATAATGAAAGTCTTGGTAAATTAGTTACTAAATATAGCTAGGTTTAATATAAGAAAACTAAATTTAAGAGACTTAAGTATAAATCTTAATACTTTTTATTAATCTTTAAAGCTTTATTTAAGACTATATAAGGACTTCCTTAATATAATTACTTAATTTTTAAAAGCCTTATAACTATACCTCTTAGCTATATTAGCTATAGTATAGTTAGCTTCTAAAAATTCAATAAAGCCCTTTAGAATTTATATATAAATTAATTCCTTTAAAGCACTATTTAAAAAAGCTCTTATAAAATTAACTTAATTGACTTCCTAATTATACTAAATAGTAAGAGCTAGTAAAATCCTCTAGCTAAGTAGTATACTAATTATAGTAAAGGTCTTTATATAATTTAAACCTTTTATTTATATAAATCCCTTTATTATTAATTTAACTTTATACTTTAAAGGATTATTTTCTTTATTTTTTTTAAGTTTTAAGACTAGCTTATTTTTTAAGATTTTTTAACTTTTAGGTATTAAGTTACTACTTATAAATTTAAAGGTTTTAGTCTTTAATAACTATTTAAATTTATTATATATAGCTTTAAGCTATTTTATTTTTTTAAACTTTTAAGGGCTTATTTTTAAGACTTTAAGTTTGAAGTAAATTAACCTAGCTTTAAAGTACTTTAATTTTTAAGCTTTTCTTAAGCTTTATAGTATATTTTCTTAATTAAAAGTGCTATATTAATATCTATTTTATTTAAATTTAAAGGATTTAATACTATATTTAATATTTTTAGTATAAAGTTTAAAGTAAGTATTACTTTTAGTTCTAGCTTTAAAGTAACTATTTAATCCTACTTCTTAAGGTAATTTACTAGTAAAAAATTCTTTATAAATTAATTAAAATTAGGATTTTAGCTAACTTTTCCCTTTAAAGGATTATTTTATTTAAAGAGCTCTAAAGGGTAATTAAATAATTTCCCTTTTAAAGCACTTATAAAATATCTAAGTAAACTATTAAATATAAAACTTATAAGCTTTATAATTTTTAAAAAACTAATCTTAAAAACTAAATTCTTAAAAGGAATATAAATAAAATAAATCTTTAAACTTAATATTATAAGTAACTTTCTAAGTATAGTTCTTAGGGCTAGCTTTTAAGCCTTTACTCTCTTTTTTATAAGAATTAAAACCTAATAGTATGATTTTATAGCTTTAATAAAGCTATAATTAGCTTTTATAAGATAATTAAAATCCTTAAAAAGTATTTAAGCTAAGCTTTTAAATTTAATATTATTAGTAGTTATATTAATTAAATTAATAATAATTAGAAGAATAAAGCACTAAAGGTAAAAAGATAAGCTTACCGACTATAGGGTAGCCTAGAACCTATTTATTATGGTATAAATAAAATACTTAGCTAGCTTATTTTATTTATAAATATAAGGGATAAATATAGTAAATTTAATACCTTTTCTAGTAAGCTAATTTTAGTTATTAAAATTAACTTTTAAGCCCTTATTAAAGTAAAAATATTTAGGATAAGTACTATATTAGTTCTTTAAGCCCTTAAAAAATCCCTTTAATACTATAAAAACAGTATTACCTTTCTTATTAGCTATTAAAAAACACTACTTATAATAGCTTTTTTTATTTACTAAAATAAGACTTATAAACTACTTATTATAAGGAATAAGGCTTATCTTAAGGGTATCCTCCTTTATATAATTTAGTAATATAAGAGAATTAAGTATAGGTTATTTACTAGGTCTTTTAGTAATCTTAGTAAAATTATATACTAAGCACCTAAAATCTATATTTCTAATCTTTAAAAAATCAGGTATTTCCTTTATAATAAGGGCTATTTATTTTAAAAGGTTAAGGCCTATATACCTAAGCCTTATATACTAAATACTTATTAGCTTAAGTAGCTTTTAATAGAGGTCTTTCGGATTTATAAAGAAAAAATCCTTTATAAATTTAAAAAGAGACTTACAAATTATAAGGCCTTTTTTTCTAATTTCTTACTAAGCTATAAAGGCTTTTAAAGGCTTTAAAAGCTTTTTTAAGCTAATATTCCATTCCTTAAGGGGCTTTTTTTAAAGGACCTAGCTTAAGGCTATAAGCTTTATAAGAAAAAGGGCTATAAAATCCCCTTTTAAATCCTTATAATCCTTAGCTTTAGTACTTTAATTAGGCTTTTTAAAGGATATATTAACCTTTATAAGATAACTAGCTTAATAAGTAAAATAATTAAAGTAATAACTACTATTTTTTCTCCGGGGCACGATAAGATGTTGGAATTCATAACAAGGTGGCAACTCGGCCTAGCTACGCCGTTTAGGGAAGTAATAAGGAGAGAACATAGTAGCAGGGATAGTACTATTAACCATGCGTGGACCACCCACGATATTAGTATTAAATTCATCAGGCTAGTAGAAATTACTAGATCTGACCATATGCCCTAGCTTATTAGCATTAAGATAAATAAGGAATTAAGCAATAGCCTAGGGTTAGTCCGGGGTTAGAGGACAGCAGACAAGAACCTTATTATAGTAAAGGCTTTAAACAGGCTTAAAAAGAAGGGGTTAGAGCTTTTACTATATAACTAGTAAGAAATAGATAACTATATACAGTAGCTTACCTAATAGCTTATGGAGATAGCTAATATAATAGCACTTAAGCAACCTTAAGGGTGTAGTAAACTATAGCCTTAGTAAAATAAAAGGGTAAGGGACGCGATAGTAAAGGCAAGACGTGCTAATAGGCAGTAATAGTAATAACAGACGCAGGAAGTGTGGCAGGCCTTAACGGAAGCTATAAAAAAACAGAATTATATTATCTTAAAGAAGAAAAGAAGTAGCTAGCAACAGGTAGTTAGCAAGTTATTTAGGTCTAAAGGGAGTCTTTAGACCCTGGAGCGTTAGGCCTGGCTATGGAGTAGACTTTCTCCTAAAAGGTAACAGGTCCTACTACTAACCCGGCTAAGAGATAACAGTAGGGAGGAGATAGTAGAGGTTATATACAAGGGTAAGGCAAGGGTATTTACAGAGAGGTTCTTCCCTTTATCCACAGCTAGGGCTTTAGGTCTAGAGGCAGAGGAGGGAATAAGATACTATAATAATAATTAGGCAGTTCCTGTGTTTATAGAGGAGGAAATTAAAGAGATTATAAAGAATATAGTAAGTTAGAAAGCCCTAGGACTAGACAAGCTGCTAATGGGTTTCCTTAAGCTATATAGAGCAGCCCTAATATTATGTTTAACATGCCTTGTAAATACTTGCTATGGCTTGGGATATTATCCGGCCTCCTTCTAATAAGCAAAGGTAGTAGTTCTATATAAACCTAGGAAGTCCCCTAAGGAGTTAGGCAGACCGGGGGGGTAGAGGCCGATATTGCTATTAAATACAATAAGTAAAGTAATTAAGGGAGCTATTATAAGGAGGATTACTATTATAGCAGAGAAAGGCTATATACTACTAAATATATAAATAGGCAACAGGGCTGGCAGATTAATAAAAATAGCACTAAGTATGCTAAAAGAGGTTATAAGAACGGCATGGTATTACCAGGGGATAGCATTATTACTATAGCTAGATATTACTAGGGCGTTCGACACTGTTAGCTATAAACGATTAATTTACACTATAAAGGAGTTAGGACTGCTAGGGTGGATGGCCAGATAAGCACAGGGCTTTATGTTAAAAAGGAGAGTATAATTAGCGTTTAACGGACGTATTACTAAGGAAATCTAAGTTACTACAGGGGTTTTGCAAGGGTTACTAGCATCTCCTATCCTCTTCCTGCTTTATATTATGCCACTATATTAAAAACTAGTAGCGGCGGAATTAACGTTAACGTTAGGGTTCTTAGATAATATAAACATTATAGTATATAAAAAAATAGCAGAGGAGACAAAAGTATAACTAGAAAGAGCCTAGAGAATATATAAGGAGTAGTTAAAGGAGTATAGGCTAAGGTTTAACCCAGGAAAGAGCAAGCTAATACACTTTATAAGGAAGAGGCAGGCGATTATAATAATAATCTAACTTAGAAGAGCAATAATATAACCAACATAATTAGCGCGATTCCTAGGAGTTTGGATTTACTAGAAGCTTCGTTAGTTAACCTATATAAAGAAGGTAAATGCTAAATTATTACGGCAGAAATTAGTGCTTATAGCACTGGCTGTGTTTACGTGGGGATGCTAACTAGAGTGTGTGAGATTCCTTTATATACAGGTAATAAAAAGCACAATAGCCTATAGAGCTGGGATATACCACACCCATAGCAAGCTAGAAGGGGTAGCACAGAGGGTAGTAAAGGTATTTATAAGGGAATAAAACAAATACTTAAGGCGGGTTATAGGGGCGTATAAGGCAACACTAGTAACACTCTTAAAGACAGAAGCAGCAGTGCTGCTAGTGGATCTGTACCTTAATTATATTAAATAACAATTCTACTAAAGACTTAAGGATAATAGCATAGGCAAGAAGATATGGCAGGCCTGTAATTTAATAGCATTACAGCTATAATGCTAAGGAAGAGGCCGCTGATATAATCGCTATAAGGCGTTTCTTAATGCCCCCCCCCCCCTCCCTGGCAGCCTTATAGCTAGACAGGAATTAGAGAGAGAGTGGGAAAAACAGTGGATCCGGCAGAGGTGTAAGGCTTAGGTGAGAAGAGGATAGGCAAAAGTAATAGCAGTAAATAAGGAACCTAACTTTAAGAGTATAAAAAAGATAGCAAAGCTTTATAATAGCCTGCTTAAACATAAATCTGCAGCCCTAGTTCAGCTTTAAACGGAAAAAATAAGGCTAAATGCCTTCCTTTATAATAAATAAGTGCCTAAGGTAACTTTACTAATATGCTAATACTAGGGAGGAAACGAGGATATCTACCACCTTATCCTGTTATGCCTAGAATATAACTATTTAAGACTGATTCTAGCAGTACCTATAATAAGAAATCCATGGGAACTTAGGGCGGCGCTTAATAATAAGAAGCTAGCACTAAATATTATAAAGTGGGTGCTTTTAACTAGGCGACTTTAGTAGTACAGGTTAGCGGAGGAGCTTGGTAAGGCGTGGCAGATACATAATAACAAGGCTAAGAAAGGGACCAGAGGCAACAGAAATAATAAGATAGAGGAGGAAGAGCCAGACTAGGAGGGGAGGTGCTTATAGGGGGTTTTTACTAACATACTAACCTTTTATATAAAGCACAACTATACTTCTGTTATTGTCTGCAGTTCTGGGGAACTGGTAGATATCTTATACTAATAGTTAGAAATAATAAAGACTCTATATCAGAGGCTTAGCGGGAGCTATATGGAAGAATATGGGTTTTCTCCCCTATCTTAGGGTTTTTCCTATATTAAGAAGTTAGTTGATGAACTAGTTAGTGGCTCTAGCTACCTAGCGTACATGAATAATAATAACTACTATTTTTATTGTTATTATTATTCTTAAATATAGGTATATATTACTCTTAAAGTTAAAAAAAAACCTATATTTCTTATAGTTTAAAATACTAATGTAAAACCTACTTATAAGGTATAGGTTACTTTTTATAATATAACCCCTTAAAGTATAATATTTTAAACTACTATAAATATTAATATTTAGCCTAGGGAAATATAAGGTACCTTTAAGAGTTAAAGTTTTCTATTTTTTATGTTTTAGTAAATATAATACCTAGAATTTAGTATTATTATAGCCTTTAAAGTAGATTTTTTTACTAGTAGTTATAATAAATATAGCTTTTCTTTTTTTATAAAAAATATAATTACTTAAATTCTCTTTTGAATTTACTAAATATATTGTTATGGGACAATCCGTGACATGTGATCCATACACATATATAGAGGAGCTATCCATGTAGCTAGTGAGATAAAAGAAGAATAATAACAACAACTTACACAGAATGCACTTAACTATATAACTTAATAGTAGTATATATAGGTGCATTTAATAACCCTTTTATAATAACATTAATAATAGCTTTACGGTTGCTTCTAACTAACTATGTAATAATACCACTATATAATAACTAGTAGTAATTGCTTGCGTCCTTTATATAAGGTTTTAACTAAAAATTAAGGACTTACTGCTTTTAGTTAGTAAGATGTATTAAGTTAAATTACTAGATTGCTAGGTCCTAACTAGTAAGGCTATAATAGCTAAAGAGTTAGAGTTACTATTATTAATAAGTAAGGTAGTATACTAAAACGTTAGATTTACTACTTATAGTAAGGCTATAAGCTAAGAGGTAAGAAGGATTTAACAGAACTTATGTCTAAATTAATAAGTTAGCGCCAGGAATTAAACAACTACTAACCACATACTATAACTATTACTAAGGGAGAGCTTTATTATGTTTATAAGCTTTATAAATACCTTAAGTAGAATCCTAACCCTTTTAGTTCTAAAGGAAGACCAGTAACCATTAATAATAAGGTTAAGAACCTTTCCTGCCTAAAAAGTTATAAATTCTATAAAGGAAAGCTTTACTAGATCTTAAAACTGCTATAACTAGTTAACCTAGTTTCTATATATTACTTATACTTTAGAGAAGAACTAATTTTAGTATGAAAAATACTAAAAAAGGCTAAGAAGGAAAAGCTTCTTAAACTATTAGTAACTAAACCTAAGGTAATATTATTAAGGATTAAAACTACCCTGCCTAGGACTATACCTCTCTTAAAACTAAAGACTTTAATAGCTATAATACCTCTTAAAGAGCCAGAAACCTTGCTTATTATTACACCTATTAAAGAACCAGAGGCTTTTTAACTTATAAAACTATTAAGCATTAGGGACATCCTTCTAACTATAGTTTCTAGTCCTAATTTAGATAATAACTCTAAGAAGACCTTAGGAGGTAAGAAGACATAAGAAACAGCTTTATCTAGTAAGAGACAATAGAAATAACTAGCTATTATTATATAACTTATATTACTACTAAAGCAAAATCCAGCCTTTACTAAAGAATCTATAGGAAGTAATAAGTTAGTTTACTATAAGTCTTTTACTTACATAGACTTTTAAAATAATAAAGACTATAAAGAAATAGGGAACCTTATTATATTAATATATATAGAATAGTTTACTATACCTAAAGATTTAACTAACCTAAATAAGACAATAAATAAGACTATATAAGGGGTAAAAGGTCCTCTAATAACAGAAAATCCTATTATACCTAAAAGAGAGAAAAAGCAATTAGCTAAAAGGTTATAATCTCCTAAGGACCTATAACCCCTTAGAATTAGTAAGGGGAGATAAGTATACTAGGAATTAATAAATACTAAGAAACTATTTAATATTATAATAGAGTATAAGCTAGAACTTAAAACTAAGAATACTATTAGCAACACCTTAGCTTATAAAATCCTATAAAGCATTAAGAGAGCAGCTAAAATACAGAAGAAAGTATATAAAGTAATAAAGGAAATACAAAAGTTATAAATATAAATTAAAGAAAACCTTGCTTACCCTATAGAAACCGACTTCTAATAACAGATAATAAAAACCTAAGATAACATTTTAAACACTCTAGTTAGCCTTACTTTACAAATAAGGGAGTTAAACCAAATTATAATAGCCTTTATAAACCAGATATAGGCAGGTTACTAGGACTAGCAGTTAAATATAGTGCTAATTACATAGGAACCATTTAAACTAATAATAATAAGAGCTAATATAACTTAGTAGCTAAACCCTTAGCAGACTAGACCTACCCTACCAGAGCAAATTAGCTAGAATTCTAGTTAATAAAGGGGTAAAACAATAGTTATAATACCTAAGCTAATAAGGTTTTAAGACTACCTAATTAAGATAAGTAACTTAAGAGAAGTAATAGGGTTTATATAAGGTTATACTAGTACTAGTAAATCTTACTAATTAGAAGTAATAGACCTCTTACTATACAATTAGGATTTATCTAAATTATAATAGGAGTTTAGATATATAAGTTATTATAATAATACTAGGACCTCTTTTAACCTACCTTATGCAGTTTTAAACTAAGCTTAAAGGTTTTTCCCTATAAAGAGATATATGTCTTTATAATAAGCAGGATTTTTATAGTATAAACTAACCGCTAGATAAGGAGGTGCTTTATTAAATCCTTAGGTAATAATATTAGTACCCTAATAAGGTTTTCCCCCTAGGGATATATAAACCTTTAATCTACTAAATATTAAATAAGGAGGCGCTCTACTAAACCCTTAAGTAATAATATTAGCACCTTAATAAGGGTTTCTATTAAGGGATATATAAAATTATGCCCTATTAATAATAAAATACTAGTAATAAGGATAAGACTCTAGTAAGCATAGAGATTATAAATAAAGGGAAATATATTATACTAGCACTTAATAATACTAATACTTCTAAATACCGCTATATTTACTTATATAATAAGGTAATAGACCTATAAAAGGACCTTCTAAAAACAGTAATATAAGACAATATATAAATCCACCTTTAACTTTCTTATAATAGGGAAGTAAATATAGCTATAAAGCAGATAGTTATAGTAATAAAGCAGGTGGTTATAAAGATAGTTACTGCTATGCTAAAGAGCCTTATAATAACTAGCTAAGCCAAATACTAGGATACTAGGAATGTAATACCTTCTAACTAGAATGTAATCTAAAATAGAATTCTAAGCTTAAAAGAGTACTTAGAGAGAAAGGGTTAGTAAGTTTAACCTAGAAGATATGGGATATTAGACTTTTAAACCTAAAACTAAATATAGTAAACATAGATAATAAATTTATCTTATATAAAGGAAAAACCGCTATCTTTTTAAATCCTAAGCTTTAAATTTAAGCAGTAAAAGAGCACCTATTTAAAGCACTACTAAACCAGAAGGAGGTATTACTTTATAATATTTAGTAACTATTCTATAGAGAAGTAATAACCTAGTACTAGCAATACTTAAATAAATCCGAAAAGGAATGGATTTTTACTAGTATTAATAGTATTATTAAAGTAGTATAAGAAGAATTCTATATAAGAATAAAGAATATAGTAATAAAGCTTAAGCAGGCTAAGTATATCTAAGAAGATATTATAAATAGTATTTTTATTTAGGACTTTATAGCTTAAATCTTTTAGTATACTAGAGTAAATAAAGAGATAATAGATTTATAGCTTCTAGTACGCTTTAGGATAAAATTATATCCTAAGCTAAAAAAGCTATGCCTAGATCTAACTAAGGGCATAAAGCATAATAAATACCTTAATATAGTAAACAAAAAACGCTATAATTTATATTAAGAAATTAAGGAGTAATAGAAGTCCTATTACTAGGAAAAGACTAAAGGAATAATAAAAGCCTACCTTTATAATAATAAATACTTAGACTTAAATAAATCTAAAGGTAAAAGAGTAAAGGCTTACTAGAATTACTATTATAAGGACTATAACTAGAGGAGAGGAGACTGTTTCTAATAAAATAACTTTTAATAATAATATCCCTATTATATGTATATTAAAGAGAGATTAAGCGGCCTAAGGGATTATAATTAGGGAGACTAAAGAAGGCTACTAGTCCTATACTAAGAATAGGTTTATTAGAATAAACTGTAATAGGACTAGAATTAACCTTAAACGTCCTAGTAATATAATAATAACAGACTATACTAACTAAAAGTTAGAAAAAAGGACCTTATAAAGAAAGAAGTAGACCCTTAGACTAAGAAAGGTAGGGCCTATAGCTAAGAAGATAAATCTTAGGGAGATAATAAAGGAAAAAAGAAATTCTTAAAGGAAGAAGATTAAGGAGGGAATTAATCCAGAGAGCGACAGAACCCTTACTAAGGGAATTAATTCTGCCTAAGATAATTTAAGTAATAAAAGCATTTAAACCAGAAATCCTATAAAGTTATAGTTTTAAATAATAATCCTAATACTAAAAAGTAGGAGTAGTATCTGGCAGACTCTAGATACTATTTAGCTAGAGAAGGAAGTCTATTAAATAATAATAAATATAATAAGTCTAACTTTATAGATATATACTTTACTATAAAAGGTAGTAAAATACACTTAATATTTAACTATAACTCTAATAAAGGGAAGGTTAAATTTAATTTTATTAGCGCTTTCTATATAGCAAAGGAGGGAGACTTAAACTAGGAGAATCCTACCTCTTTAACTATAGAGACTAGCAAAATAAAGGCTCTTAATAAAAGAAGGCAGGAAGAGCCTAAGGAAGAGAAAGAAATTATTAAAGCTTTTATAACTAAAGTTAATGTTATATAAGACACTGTAACTTAGAGTCTAAATAAGCTAATTTTAACAGGAGGTCTATAAGAAGACTAGGTAATTAAGGCAGTATCTAAACTATAGGAGATTTATATTAAGGGAAGGAAGTAGATAAATACCTTCCTTAAAATGCCGATTTAATTTTATAATAAAGGACCTAACTATATAATCTGTATAAACACTAAAATATTATTAATTCTAGCAGATAAATAGTAGCTCTAGTAATATAGAATAAATATAAAGTGGGAGAAGTAAGACTTAAAACTAGTAATAGGAGTAGCTTTAGCCTTTATTATTATAAAAAGGGCTACTTTTAACTTTTATATTCTAGGAATTATAAGAGGAAAAAACATCTAAGGTTACTTTATAGTAACTGTAGATATTATACTAAATCTAGGACTAAAATTATTAATTAGCATAAGTTTCCTCTATAGCTTTAGAGTAAAAATCAATTTTATTAATTTAAGGTTAGTTTTTAGGTTAGTATATAACATAATAGTACTAGGATAAATGTTTTAAGACGCTTACTACATACTAGCTTAACGGGTAATAGTAGCATATAATGTTATAATTCTACTAAACTTAATATGTTAGATACTAGTAATATAGAAGGATCTTCCTAGTAAAGAGGAGACTAGTGTTTACTATATTATATTATCTAATTCTGTCTTCCTAAATAACATTCTTAACCAGGGAAATAAGAAAAGAATGCTAGTAATAAATAACTCTAATAGGGCCGTGTAAATTAAGCAGAATAGTAAAGTAGGTTAACTTAAGGCAGCTATAAGCCTTAATTTGAATTTTGCTATTCTAGACGTCTACTAGTATATAGCATTTTTTAGTAAAGACATTAAGATAGAAAAGACAGAAAAGAGTCCAGAAAAATTTAATAATAACCTAGATTCTAAAGTTATTAATAGAGGTATTTTATTATATAAAGTATCTTACCTAGAGAATATACCTTTTATTAAGAATAAGTTTAGAGTATAAATTACTAATATTAATCTAAAAGCAGCTACTAAGTTATAGGATCTAACTAATAAGTATAATATTTACTATAATAAAGAAGTAGTACTAATACTAAAAGAAGATAAGCTAAGAGTTAACTTTATTAATAGCTAGTAGAACTAAGTTAACCTAGTAAGGAAGTACCCTCTTAGGCATAAAGACTAGAAGAAATTTGCTAAAGTTTATAATGCTATGTACTTAGCAGGCAGGATGTTTTAGTTAATAAAACTAGCACTAGTAGCCTGCCCTAGCTTTATTATCTAGAGAGATACAGAAAAGACTAAGAAAGGTTGAGTTATTATAAATGCTAGATCTCTTAATAATATTACTATACTAGATATATATCCGTTGCCAGACTAAGGCAACATTATATAAAATACCCACAGCAAAAAGTAAAAATTAATTTTTAATGCAACAGGTTTTTTCTACTAGCTTCTAGTACAAGAGGAACACTAAAATTATATAGTAATAATCTCTAAAAAAAGGCTAAAAGCGTTATAAGTTACGTTAATAGGGTATAAGAATTCGCTAGCTTTTGCATAATGCTTTATGGATTGCATTTTCTGACCGTACTAAAGTTTTGTTTGTGTTTATATTAATAATATTATTATCTTTTCTAATACCCTTAAGGATTATCTTAAATACCTTAAGATAGTCTTAAAAGTCCTGGAGGAAAACAAGGTATATATTACTATAACTAAATCTTCTATTAGATATTACTTAATCTAACTTCTCGGCTTTATAGTTAATACTAACGGAATTATTAACATAAACAATAGGATTAAGTCATTCTAGTAAATAGAAATTCCTTATAACCTGTTAACCTTAGAAACCTTTATTAGTATAGTAGGATTCCTAAGAGCAGAAATCCCTTAGTTTAACTTATAGATCTAACTACTATAGACCTAAAAAACAGCACTTATATATAAACTTTATAAACATAATAAGTTACTAGTAGGAGCTTTAAAGCAGGTATATAAGAGAAAGGCATAAGAGAAATCCTTTATCCTTATAAAAGATAAGGAAGCGGCCTTTAAAGCACTAAAGACTATGCTTTATAAGAAAATACTACTATAGTATTATAATCTAAAGTAACTATTATTCTTTAAGATTAATACTTATAAGGAAGGTTTTAGTCTATATACTTTTTAATTATATAAGAAGTAAAATAGAAAAAGCATACCTAAAAAGGATATTATAGCTATAAAACTTTATTTAATTCTTTTTCTTTCTTATCTAATATCCGCAGCTAAAAAGCAGTATAAATTAACTAAGGCAGAGGTAGCCGCAATCGCTTAGGTAATGCGGAAACTATAAAAAATAGCTTAATCTAACCATCATTTAGTCAATATCCTAACTAATTATATACCTGCTAAAGGAATCATTAAATACAGCTCTTTAGCTATAATAAACCTTAATAAGGCTAACCTAAAATTAGCTAAGGTGGCAAATTATCTGTTATAATTTAAATTATAAGTAACCTATATGCTAGGAATCCTTAATATCATACCCAATGCCTTGTTATAACTTCTAGTAGAGGTTAGCTACTATAAGACTATAAACCGTAGTATATATAATAAATTAAATGCCTATATATACTTTTATTAGAATTATCAGGCAGTGGCTATAATAAATAACTTATTAAAGAAAGAGATATTAGTAGGGTATAAATTTGACCCATAATATTATTAGATAATTAAGAGTATTAAGGATTTCTAGCAGAAGTAGCTAAAGCAAGGATAGATGTTACGGGACAATCCGCGGTGTCGGATCCCCACCTATATAGGACGGATTCGTTATATAGCTAGTGAGACAGAACAATAACAACAACTTACACAGAATACACTTAACTATATAACTTAATAGTAGTATATACAGGTGCGTTTAATAACCCCTTTATAATAATATTAATAACAGCTTTACAGTTGCTTCTAACTAACTACATAACAATACCACTATATAACAACTAGTAGTAATTGCTTGCGTTCTTTATATAAGGTTTTAACTAAAAATTAAGGACTTACTGCTTTTAGTTAGTAAGACATATTAAGTTAAATTACTAAATTGCTAGGTCCTAACCGGCAAGGCTATAACAGCTAAAGAGTTAGAGTTACTATTATTAATAAGCAAGGCAGTGTGCTAAAACATTAGATTTGCTACCTATAGTAAGGCTATAAGCTAAGAGGTAAGAAGGATTTAACAGAACTTATGTCTAAATTAATAAGTTAGTGCTAGGAATTAGACAACCACTAACCACACACTATAACAATTACTAAGGGAGAGCTTTATTATGTTTACAAGCTTTATAAATACCTTAAGCAAAATCCTAACCCTCTTAGTCCTAGAGGAAGACCGGTAACTACTAATAATAAGGTTAAGGACCTTTCCTGCCTAGGAAGTTACAAATTTCGTGAAGGAAAGATTTACTAAACCTTAAAACCGCTATAACTAGTTAACCTAGTCCCTATACATTACTTATAATTTAGGGAAAAGCTGATTTTAGTATAATAAACACTAAAAAAGGCTAAGAAGGAAGGGCTTCTTAAACTATTAGTAACTAAACCTAAGGTAATATTATTAAGGATTAGAACTACCCTGCCTAGGACTACACCTCTTACAGAACCAGAGACTTTAACAGCTATAATACCTCTTAAAGAGCTAGAAACCTTGCTTATTATTACACCTGTTAAAGAACCAGAGGCTTTTTAACTTATAGAATTATTAAGCATTAGGGACATTATTTTAACTACGGTTTCTAGTCCTAAGCCAGATAATAACCCTAAGGAGACCTTAGGAGGCAATAAAACACAAGAAACAGCTTTCTCTAGTAGGAGACAATAGAAGCAACCAGCTGTTATTATATAGCCCATATTACTACTAAAGCAAAATCTAGCATTTAGCAAAGAATCCACAGAAAGCAATAAGTTAGTTTACTATAAGTCTTCTACTTATATAAACTTTTAGAATAATAAAGACCGTAGAGTAACAGGGAACCTTATTATATTAATACGTACAGGAGGGTTTATAATACCTAAAGATTTAACTAACCTAGATAAGATAATGGATAAGACTATATAAGGGGTAAAAGGTCCTTTAATAACAAATAATCCTGTTATGCCTAAAAGAGAGGAAGAGGGGTTAGCTGGAAAGTTGTAATCTTCTAAGGACCTATAACCCCCTAGAACCAGTAAGGGGAGATAAGTACGCCGGGATTTAATAGATACTAAGGAACCGTTTAATATTACAGCAGGGCACAAGCCAGAACCCGAAACCAAGAACACTATTAGTAACACTTTAGCTTATAAAATCCTGTAAAGCATTAAGAGAGCAGCTAAAATACAGGAAGAAGTGTGTAAAGTAATAAGGGAAATGTAAAAGTTATAAATATAAATCAAAGAAAACCTTGCTTACCCTGTGGAAACTAACTTCTAATAACGGATAATAGAAACCTAAGATAACATCTTAAACACTCTAGTTGGCCTTACTTTATAAATAAGGGAGTTAAACCGAATTATAACGGCCTTTATAGACTGGATGTAGGCAGGTCGCTAGGACTAATAATTAAACACAGCGCTAATTACGCAGGAACTGTTTAAACTAATAATAATAGGAAAGGGGACCTACTTGACCAACACCGCGGACACGACGCGGTATCACGCCTAAAACGAAAAAGAAGCACGGAATCGGATTCCTCATCGTCAAATACCCCCCCTAGCGATGGCATATTACGCAAGGGAAGTAAGCAGCACAAGGGGTGCAATAATTAACGAATTTTCACATGGATCCGCAACCAATAAAGGACAAGGCACCACCTAGGAAGAAATACAATATTAAGGAGAGAATCCTAGAGTAATAGCAGTACAGGAAAAACTAAAAAATAAAATAAAATCACTAAAGGAGTTAATAATAAAAGTTATCCCGGAGGCAGAAATAACAGAAGTATAGGCTTCTATTAGGACCTTTACACAAGTTGCTATAGATATAAGAGGGGAGATAGCCTAAGCAAAGACTAGCACAGGAGATCTACAGGCATTGATTATAGAAGCAGTTAACAGCAAAGTAGAAACCACAGTTAAAAAGGCAGTCAAGGAGGCAATAGAGGCTGTCCCTAGGACTAGATCGACGGTTAGGGGGACTTAGGTAACTATTACAGCTCGCGAAGTCACAGGGCAGAATATGATAATACCTTTAGCCTAAACGGAGGGTATAGCGATACCGGCCCGCCATCACCGGGAAGCAATAGTAAAGGGAAACACCATTAGTGAGGCAGTTAGGAACAGATTACTAGGAGAGATTATAAAGGCAGTAAACAGCGCTATTAGCATAGAGGAGGTAATAGCAGCACGCAGACTGTAGAGTGGAGACATAGTTATTACGTTTACTAAGGCAGGGAGGAAATAAAAGGAAAACACGGCCTAGGTAAGAGTTGCCTTTAGACCTACAGCGGAAGTAAACAGAAAGATGTTTAGTGTGATTATTAAGGGATTCCTAACACAATTAACAAACCACATTACGATTAAGAATATAAGGAAAAACATTAAAAAGGAGAATGGTCTAAACATAGCAAAGATAATAGTGCAAAAGCTAAAGGGAACAGCGACAAGGGCACCACTAGTGGTTAGCGTTAAGGGCACTAAGGCAGCAAACCGCCTATGCCATAGGGGAATAGTATACCAAGCAGAGATTTTCAACGCTAAGCCATATAACAAGATGGTCTACCTAAAGCAATATTATAATTACTATAAGATTAGACACATTACCAGGTACTGTAAGGAGGAAGCAAGATACAGCAGGTATGCTACTAGAAAATACCCCAAGGGAGAGAGGACTTGCCCGACGTTAACAGGCAAGGTACAGGAGAGATGCCTAAATTGCACAGGGGCACATCCAGCATAGTCTCGGCTATGCTCAGTAAGTAATAATAGGTAGCAACAGGCCCAGGAGGCTTACGCTATAAGGCCGCTGTTCTTCCGCGACCATCGGTCAGAGGCCGTAACAGCTACTATAAGCAAGGGTTATTATAGAGAAAAGACCAGGGGATCGACGGAAAGGCAGCTAAGAGGAAGAAGCATATAACTAAGGGGCCTTTTTATAAGACAAATATACAAACTATAATTAGGACGGCAGAGACCGGCAGAGGAAGGCATGATACTGGCCTTCCTACAACTAATAAGAGAGCAGAACAATACCGGAGCCAGCCCAACTAGAGTGCTCTAAAGCACATAATAGAGTACATGATTAAGGTCATGTACTAGAATATACAGAAGAAAAGCAATCTAATACATCTGGCGTTAGGGCATGACGTTAGCCCTAAGGTAATAGCCATCCAGGAACCAGGAGGCTATAACAGTATACTGCTAAATCCATCTTAGGGGCACTATACATTAGCAATATACAGTAAAAGAACGGCGATTTATATACACTAAAAGGTTAAGGCAGGGCTTTAGACTACAGGGAGGGGAGAGGATTAGTGCAGTATTAAGCTATATAAAGTAGAGGTGTATAACATATATTCCCTAGCTTACAAAAGGGGGTGGCAGATGCCTCTACAACACTTTGCTAACACCCAGGCAAAGGGTCGAAGTGTATTTGTAGGGGACTTCAACCAACATCACCCCCTGTGGGACAGATTCGGCAGGACCTCTTAGGGGCATAATAAGATATTGGAATTCATAACAAGGTAGCAACTCAGCCTAGTTACTCCGTTTGGGGAAGTAACAAGGAGAGAACATAGAAGCAAGGACAGCACTATTGATCATACGTGGACCACTTATAACGTTAGTGTTAAGTTCACCGGGCCAGTGGAAATCGCCAGATCCGACCATGTGCCTCAACTTATCAACATTAGAACAAGCAAGGAATTCAGCGGCAGCCTAGGGTCGATCCAGGGTTAGAGGACAGCAGACAAGAACCTAATTATAGCAAAGGCACTAAACAGGCTTAAAAAGGAGGGGTTAGAGCTCCCACTAGGTAACCGGCAGGAAGTTAACAACTATGCGCAATAGCTTACTCACTAGCTCACAGAGATAGCCAATATAGTAGCACCTAAACGACCTCAAAGGCGTAGCAAACCACAGCTATAGTGGAATAAAAGGGTTAAGGACGCAATAGCAGAGGCAAGACGTGCTAGCAGGCAGTAGCGGTAACAACAGACACAGGAATCGTGGCAGACCTTAACAGAAGCTACAAAAATACAAGACCGTATTATCTCAGAGGAGAAGAGAAGCAGCTAGCAACAAGCTATTAGCGAGCTATCTAGGTCTAAAGGGAGCCTCTAGACCTTAGAGCGTTAGGCCCGGCTATAGAGTGGACTCCCCCCAGAGATATAATAAGTTCCGCCACTAACTTAGCTAGGAAACAACGGCAGGGAGGAGATAGTAGAGGTTACATACAAGGGCAAGGCAAGGGTATTTACAGAGAGGTTCTTCCCTCCATCCGCGGCTAAGGCTTTAGGACCAGAGGGAGAAGAGGGGACAAGATACTATAACGATAAACAGGTAGCTCCCGCGTTCACAGAGGAGGAAATTAGAGAAGTCATAAAGAATACAGCAAGCTAGAAAGCCCCAGGGCCGGACAAGCTACCAATGGGTTTCCTTAAGCTATGTAGCGCAGCCCTAATATCGTGTTTAACACGCCTTACAAACGCATGCTGCAGCTTAGGACACCATCCGGCCTCCTTCTAGCGTATAAAGGTGGTAGTTCTATGCAAACCTAGGAAGACCCCTAAGGAGTTAGGCAGACCAGGGGGGTAGAGGCTGATATCATTACTAAACACAATAGGCAAAGTAATTAAGGGAGCCATTATAAGGAGGATCACTACTGCAGCAGAGGAAGGCTATATACTACTAGACATGCAAATAGGCAACAGGGCTAGCAGGTCAACGGAGGTAGCACTAAGCACGCTAAAAGAGGTAGTAAGAACGGCATGGCACTATTAGGGAATAGCATCATTACTACAGCTAGATATCACCAGGGCGTTTAATACTATCAGCCACAAACGATTAATACACACTATAAGGGAGTTAGAACTGCCGGGGTAAATAGCCAAATAGACAAAGGGTTTTATATTAGGAAGAAGAGCGTAATTAGCGTTTAACGGACGTACTACTAAGGAAATCCAAATCACTACAGGGGTTCCGCAAGGGTCGCTAGCGTCTCCTATCCTCTTCCTGTTATATATCACACCACTGTATCGAAGGCTAGCAGCAGCAGAATTAACACTAACATTAGGGTTCTTAGATAATACAAACATTATAGCATATAGAAAAACAGCAGAGGAGACCAAAGTATAACTAGAAAGAGCCTAGAGAATATGTAAGGAGTGGTCAAAGGAGTACAAGCTAAGGTTTAACCCAGGGAAGAGCAAGTTAATATACTTTACAAGGAAGAGGCAGGCAATTACAACGACAATCCGACTTAAAAGTATAATAATACAACCGACGCAATTAGCGCGATTCCTAGGGGTTTGGATCCACTAGAAGCTTCGTTAGTCAATACACATAGAGAAGGTGAATACTAAGCTGGCATAGCAGAAGTTAGCCCTTACAGCGCTGGCTGTGTCTACATGGGGATGCCAACTAAAATGTGCAAGATCTCTTTATATACAGGTAATAAGAAGCACAATAGCATATGGAGCTAGGATATACCACACCCATAGCAAGTCAGAAGGGGTAGCACAGGGGATAGCAAAGGCATTTATAAAGGAACAGAATAAATGCTTAAGGCGGGTTATAGGGGCGTATAAGGCAACGCTAGTAACACTCTTAGAGATAAAAGCAGTGGTGCCGCCAGTGGATCTGTACCTTAATTACATTAAGCGACAATTCTACTAAAGACTTAAGGACAGTAGCATGGGCAAGAAGATACAATAAGCATGCAATTTGATAGCATTGCAGCTACGACGTCAAGAAAGAGGCCGCCGACGCAACCTCTATAAGGCGTTTCCTAATGCCCCCCCCCCCCTCCCTGGCGGCCTTACAGCCAGGCAGGAATTAGAGAGGGAGTGGGAAAAACGGTAGATACAGCAGAGGCATAAGGCTTAGGTAAGAAGAGGACAGGCAAAAGCAACAGCAGCAGACAAGGAACCTAATTTCAAGAGCATAAAGAAGATAGCACAGCTCTATAATAGCCTGCTTAAGCATAAATCTACGGCCTTAGTGCAGCTCTAAACGGAAAAAATAGGGTTAAATGCCTTCCTCTATAGCAAACAGGTGCCCAAGGTAACATCGCCAATATGTTAATATTAGGGAGGAGATGAGGATATCTACCACCTTATTTTATCGTGCCCGGAATATAATCATCTAAGGCCAATCCTAGCAATGCCTATAATAAGAGACCTAAGGGAACTTAGGGCGGCGTTAAATAACAAGAAGTTTGCACTAATTATCGCAAAGTGGGTGCTCTTGACTGGGCGCCTCTAGCAGTACAGGTTAGCGGAGGAGCTTTATAAGGCATGGCAGATATGCAATAATAAGGCTGGGAAAGGGACCAGAGGTAACGGAAACAATAGAAGAGGGGAGGAGGAGCCGGATTAGGAGGGGAGGTGCTTATAAGGGGTTTCTACTAACATACTAACCTCTTATATAAAGCACAACCACACTTCTGTTATTATCTACAGTTCCCGGGGAACTGGCAGATACCGTATACTAATGGTTAAAAATAATAAAGACTTTATAGTAAAGGCTTAGCAGGAGCTATATGGAAGAATATGGGTTTTCTCCCCTGTTTTAGGGTTTTTCCTGTATTAAGAAGTTAGCTAATGGACTAGATAGTGGCTCTAGCTACCTAGCGTACAATAATAATAATAGGAGCTAATATGACTTAGCAACCAAACCCTTAGCAGACCGGACCTACCCTACTAAAGTAAATTAGTTAGAATTCCGGTTAGTAAAGGGGTAAAACAACAGTTATAATACCTAAGCCGATAAGGTTTTAAGATTACCTAATTAAGACGAGCGACTTAAGAGAAGCAACAGGGTTTGCACAAGGTTATACTGGTACTAGTAAATCTCACTAACTAGAAGTAATAGACCTCTTACTGCACAATTAGGATTCACCTAAATTATAATAGGAGTTTAGACATATAAGTTATTATAATAATATTAGGACCTCTTTCGACCTACCTTGTATAGTTTTAAACCAAGCTTAACGGTTTCCCCTAGTAAAGAGATATAAGTCTTTATAATAAGCAGGATTTTCACAGTATAAACTAACAGCCAGATAAGGAGGTACTTTATTAAATCCTTAGGGGATAACGTTAGCACCCTAATAAGGTTTTCCCCCTAGGAATGCATAAACCTTTAGTCTACTAAACATCGGACAAGGAGGCGCTCCTCTAAATCCTTAAGTAATAATATTAGTACCTTAACCAGGTTTTCCGTCAGAGGATATGCGAAATTATACCTTACTAATAACAGAATACCAGTAGTAAAGATAAGACTCTAAGGAGCATAGAGGTTATAAATAGAGGGAGACATACTACACTAGCATATAATAATACTAATACTCCCAGACACTGCTATATCTACCTATATAACAAGGTAATAGGTATGTAGAAGGACCTTCTAAAAATAGCAATACAGGACGACATACGAATCCACCTTTAACTTTCTTATAATAAGGAAGTAAATACGGCTATAAAGCGGATAGTTATAGTAATAAAGCAGGTGGTTATAGAGATAATTACTACTATACTAAAGAGCCTTATAATAACTAGCTAAGCTAAACACTAGGATACTAGGAACAGGATACCTTCTAACTAGAATATAATCTAGGACGGGATTTTAAGCCTAGAAGGGCTCCTAAAGAGAAAGGGTTAGTAAGTTTAACCTAGAAGATCTAGGACATTAGACTTCTGGACCTAAAACCAGATATAATAGACATAGGTAATAAATTTATCTTATATAAAGAAAAAACCGCTGTTTTTTTAAACCCTAAGCTTTAGATTTAGGCAGTAAAAAAGCACCTATTTAAAGTACTACTAAACCAAAAGGAGGTGTTACTTTGTAATATCTGGCAACTATTCCATAGAGAAGTAATAACCTAGTACTAATAGTACTTAGATAAATCTAAAAAGGAACGGATTTTTACTAGCATTAATAGTATTATTAAGGTGGTATAAGAAGAATTCTATATAAGGACAGAGGATATAGTAATAAAGCTTAAGCAGGCTAAGTATACCTAAGAAGATGTTATAAATAGCGTCTTTATTTAGGACTTTATAGCTTAAATCTTTTAGTATGCTAGAGCAAATAGAGAGATAATAGATTTATAGCTTCTAGTATGCTTTAGGATGAAATTATGTCCTAAGCTAAAGAAGCTGTGCCTGGATCCCACTAAGGGCATAAAGCGTAATAAATACCTTAACATAGTAGATAGAAAACGCTGTAATTTGTATTAAGAAATAAAGAAGCAATAGAAGTCCTATTACTAGGAAAAGACTAAAGGAATAGTAAAAGCCTACCTTTATAATAATAAATCCTTAGACTTAAACAAATCTAAGGGTAAAAGAGTAAAGGCCTATTAGAATCGTTATTATAAGGATTGTAACTAGAGGAGGGGAGACTGTTTCTAACAGGATAACTTTTAGTAATAATATCCCTATTATATGCATATTAAAGAGAGATTAAGCAGCCTAAGGGATTATAATTAGGAAGACTAAAGAAGGCTACTAGTCCTGTACTAGGAATGGGTTCATTAGAATAAACCATAGCAGGACCAGAATTAACCTTAAAGGTCCTAGTGGCATAACAATAACAGACTATGCCAACTAGAAGTCAGAAAAGAGAACCCTATAAAGAAGCAAGCAGACTCTTAGACTAAGGAAGGCAGGGCCTATAGCTAAGAAGATAAATCTTAGGGATATAATAGAGAAAAAAAAAGATTTTTAAAGAAAGAAGATTATAAAGGGAATTAATTTAAAAAGCGACAGAACCTTTACTAAGGGGATTAATTCTGCTTAAGATAATTTAGGCAATAAGAGCGTCTAAACTAAGAACCCTATAAAGTTATAGTTTTAAATAACAATCCTAATGCTAGAGAGCAGGAGTAGTATCTAGCAGACTCTAGATACTATTTAGCTAGAGAAGGAAGTCTATTAGAGGACAATAAATATAACAAGTCTAACTTCATAGACGTGTACTTTGCTGCAGAAGGTAGTAAAGCATACCTAACGTTTAACTATAACTCTAAAGGAGGGGAGGTTAAATCTAATTTTATTAGTGCTTTCTATATAGTAAAGGAGGGAGACTTAGACTAGGAGAATCCTACCTCTTTAACTACAGAGACTAGCGAAATAGAGGATCCTAATAGAAGAAGGTAGAAAGAGCCTAAGGAAGAGAAGGAAATTATTAAAGCTTTTATAACTAGAGTTAACATTACACAAGACACTGCAACTTAGAGTTTAAATAAGCTAATTTTAACAGGAGGTCTGTAAGAAGACTAGGTAATTAAGGCAGTATCTAGACCGTAGGAGATTAATATTAAAGGAAGGAAGCAGATAAACACCTTTCTTAAAATGCTGATTTAATTCTATAACAAGGGACCTGACCATATAATCTATATGGACACCGGAATATTATTGATTTTAGCTGATAAACAGTGGCTCTAGCAATATAGGATAAATGTAAAGTAGGAAAAGCAAGACCCGAAACTAGTAATAGGAGTAGCTTTGGCCTTTATTATCACGGAAAGGGCCACCTTTAACTTCTATATTCTAGAAATTATAAGAGAAAAAAACATCTAAGGTTACTTTATAGTAACCGCAGACGTTATGCTAAATCTAGGACTAAAATTATTAATTAGCATAAGTTTCCTCTATAGCTTTAGAGTAAAAATCAATTTCGTTAATCTAAGGTTAGTTTTTAGGTTAGTATATAATATAATGGTACTAGGACGGATGTTTTAAGACGCTTACTATATGCCAGCTTAACGGGTAATAGTAGTATATAATATTATGATTCTACTAAACTCAACGTGTTAGGTACTAGTAATATAGAAGGATCTCCCTGGCAGAGAGGAGACTAGCGTTTACCACGTTATGTTATTCAATTCTGTCTTTCTAAATAACATTCTTAACTAGGGAGATAAGAAAAAAATACTAGTAGTGAACAACTCTAATAGGGCCATGTAGATTAAGCAGAATAGTAAGGTAGGTTGACTTAAGGCAGCTACAAGCCTTAATTTAAACTTTACTATTCTGGACGTCTACTAGTATATAGCATTTTTTGGCAAAGACATTAAGATAAAAAAGACAGAAGAGAGTCCAGAAAAATTTAATAACAACCTGGATCCTAAAGTTATTAACGGAGGTATTCTATTATATAGAGTATCTTGCCCGGAGGATATACCTTTCATTAAAAACAAGTTTAGAGTGTAAATTGCTAATGTTAATTCAGAAGCGGCTACTAAATTGCAGGATCTAACTAATAAGTATGACATTTACTATAATAAAGGAGTAGTACTAATGCTAGAAGAAAACAAAATAAGAGTTGATTTTATTAATAGCTGGCAGAACCAGGTCAAGCTAGCGAGGAAGTACCCTCTTAGGCGCAGAGACTAGGAGAAATTTACTGAAGTCTATAATGCCATATACCTAGCAGGCAGGATGTTTTAGTTAATAAAGCTAGCACCTATAGCCTGCCCTAGTTTTATTATCTAGAGAGATATAGAGAAGACAAAGAAAGGTTAAGTTATTATAAATACTAGACCCCTTAATAATATTACTATGCTAGATGTATATCCGCTGCCAGACTAAGGCAATATTATATAGGATACGCATAGCAAAGAGTAGAAATCGATTTTCAACATAATAGGATTTTTCCACTAGCTTTTAGTACAAGAGGAACACTAAAATCATATAGTAGTAATCTCTAAAAGAGGGCTAGAAGCGTTGCAAGTCGCGTTAATAGGGTATAAGAATTTGCTGGCCTTTATATAACGATTTATGGATTGCATTTTCTGACCGTACTGAAGTTTTATTTGTGTCTATATTAATAATATTATTGTTTTCTCTGACACCCTTAAGGATTATCTTAAACACCTTAAGATAGTCTTAAAAGTCCTAGAGGAAAACAAGGTATATATTATAGCAACTAAGTCTTTTATTGGATATTATTTAATCCAACTTCTCGGATTTATAGTTAATACTAACGGAATTATTAACACAAATAACAGGATTAAGTCGTTCTAGTAAATAGAAATTCCTTGCAACTTATCAACCTTAGAAACCTTTATTAGTATAGCAGGATTCCTAAGAGCAGGAATCCCTTAGTTTGACTTGCAAATCCGACTACTATAGACCTAAAAGACAGCACTTATGCGTAAACTTCGTAAACACAATGAGTTACTAGTAGGAGCCTTAAAGCAGGTATATAAGAGAAAGGCATAAGAAAAATCCTTTGTCCCTATAAAAGATAAGGAAGCGGCCTTTAAAGCACTAAAGACCATGCTTTATAAGAAAATACTACTATAGCACCACGATCCAGAGCGACTGTTATTCTTTAAGATTAATGCTTATAAGGAAGGTTTTAGTCTATATGCTTTCTAACTACATAAGGAGTGGGATAGAAAAAGCATACCTAGTAAGGATATTACAGCTGCAAAACTTTACCTAATTCTTTTTCTCTCTTGTCTAACATCTGCAGCTAAGAAGTGGTATAGATTAACTAAGGTAGAGGTAGCTATAATTACTTAGGCAATGTAGAAACTATGAAAAATAGCTTAATCTAACTATTATTCAGTTAACATCCTAACTAACCATGTACCTGCTAAAGGTATTATTAAACACACCTCTTTAGCTATAATAAACCTTAATAAGGCCAACCTAAAATTGGCTAAGGTAGCGAATTATTTATTGCAGTTTAAATTGTAAGTGACCTATATACTAGGAATTTTTAACGTTATACCCGATGCCTTATTATGACTTTTAGTGGATATTAGCTACTAAGAGGCAGCAAACCATAGCATATATAACAAATTAGATGCCTATGTGTACTTCTGTTAGAATTATTAGGCAGTGGCTGTGATAGATAACTTGTTAAAGAAGGAGATATTAGCAGAGTATAAATTTAACCCGTAATATTATCAGATAATTAAAAGCATTAAGGATTTCCGGCAGAAGCAGCTAAAGTAAGGACGGAACCAACTGCGAATTCCACTCTACGGCTGGGACCTTACGGATAAGGGCCTACTCTATTATAAGAATAAAGAAGGGCTTAAATGACTGTGCATTTTAAGCAGCTATATTAAAACCGTGCTAAGAACTGTATATAATAACTATTACTACTTTGGAATTAGCAGAATAATAAAAGGTCTGTGTAGCGTTTGTTTTCTAAAGATATCTAAGCAAATCCGGGAGTATACAGCATATTACATAACTTATTAGGAGAACTCTGTCTTAAGGGATAAAGCAACCAGAGAAATGAAACCTTTGTAGTTAAAACCAATGCCTTTTTATATAATTTCCCTGGACTTTATCACTAATATACTAGAGGTAGACTTAGTAAACACTATATAGGCCATAGAAGGATACTTAAAGTATAATTCCCTTTGCCTAGTAAACTATCTGTTTAATAAGAGAACCCTCTTAATCCCCGGGAATACAACGTATTTAGCATCTACATAGGCAGAACTACTTCTTTAAGCTTTATATATTATAGACTAAGGACTACCATAGTAAATAGTTAGTAATAGGGACCTTAAATTCATTTCTAAGGTTTAGCAGGCTATATTTACTAAGCTAGGAGTTAAATTCCTAATAGTAACTGCCTACTACCTACAGACAGATAGAGTAGCTGAACAGAAGAATTAGATAGTAATTATAGCTATTTGCTATTACACTACGATAAATCTAACAGTACTATGGGTATTAATCCTTCTAGCATTACAGTACTATCTTAACAACATAGTAGCTATAGCTATTAATTAGTTGCCTAATAAGTTATTATATAGGCTTAAACTGCTAGACCTTATTAACCTTCTTCTAGAGCAAGCAATTTCTAACATATAGCTAGAGGAAAAGGACTTAGAGGCACTTTATAAGCTTTATTAGAGAGAGGCTTAACTTGTAATAACCACTACTACTGCCCTATCTAAAATTAGATATAACTCCTAATATAACCCAGTGGATATTAATGTTAAAGACATGGTGTACTTATGACTATATAAAGGATACTAGCTTCTGGGAAAGCTAAAGAAGAAATGGTTACTATAGAGAGCAGAACTATATAAGGTTCTTAAAAAGGTAAATCCTTTGTTATACTAACTTAAATTTCCGTTAACCTTAAAGGTATATCTAGTAGTATTAATTACATATATCTAGAAACCGTACTAAGGTGAAGATCCCTTTAGCAGGGAGGAAACGCCCCCTTTACCAATTGATTTAGAAGGGAGCGGCAAAGCTGATTACTAGGAAATTAAGCGGATTATCTTATATAAGGTGAAAATCTATTACACTAAGGGATAAAGCCCTAAGGTAGCTTACCTTATAAGATAAAAAGGATATATTGCTAAAAATAACTAGTAGATTAATAAAAGCGAGATAAAGGTAAATGCATTAGAGTTAATAAATGAATATCTAAGGGAGTATCTAATTAACTAGGATGAGGAGTATAGGAAGAAGGGGCTTACAAGGCAGGAGTGCTAATAATGCCTTAAGGTCAGTAGAATCCAATATCCTGCAGGACCCCACGTGATCACTACAGGTGGAAACACATAACCCTATTTTCCTACAATACTACTTATAATTTTACTTCACTTTTCACTTAACCCCTTATCCGCACCTCCTAACACGCCAAAATTCCCTGTTTTTCTTCATTTTTTAACCTTCTAATTTTGCTTTTAATTATCATACACTTTAAGTCTTTCTTTTATTTTATTTTATCTTTTACTTTTATTGCCCTCTCTTAGACAATTCCAACACACATTATAAGAAACACAGAGGATAAGCTCTATGCAGAGGTTTTTAACCCCGATGTCTTAGTTAAGTTTTTACTATCTTATAAGGAAAAGCAAGCAATAGTAACTAAGTTAGTAAAGCCGTCCCCTAGGGGGAATCTAGCGAGAGTAGCTAGAGACGCTATTGCCATTATACATAACCAGTTAGCCAAGGCTCTATAAGAAGATAAGTAGAGGGAAAAGGCATATGCTAACCTACTAACTGCCTATTAACGCTATATAGAAACTATAGCCTAGGATAAGAATAAGAATAAGAACTTTAGTATAGACATTAACTATAAGAATAACGTTTTTAATGTTAATATATCTAGAGAAATGCTTAGTCCTAGAGGATAAATAATAGTAAAGCGCCCTTAAAACATAAGAAAGGGCAAGATAACTGCTAATGCCCTTATAATAAAAGGGACCCCTACTAGCGGTTTAAGTTAAGATCCTCTTATAACTATATAGAAAACACAGGATAAACTAAAGAAACTAGACTTTACTAAGCTGATTTACTGTTTTAGTTATATAAATAAATACTATTAGTACCAGAAGACAGAGTTATCTATAGAAGGTAATACAGGACTGGAGCCTTTTAAAATATAGCAACATTAGGCCGGAGATGGCATGTGGAGTATAATAGAGGCTATTTACACCTGCTCTAAAGATTTCGCAGCCTAGGGGGTGTAAATTAATAGAAACGGATTCTCTGTTGTAAAGATAGACTCTATATATACACTATAAATTAAAGTAGTATAATAGATTTTCCTTATCAAGGAATTGATTTTAGCGGCTAATAATAACAGGTAGAAGAAAACCAAATGCCTAGCTAATACCCTAGTTATCCAGAATATTAAACTCTGCATTAAGCAGGCGGCAGCATGATTTCTTAATAGCGGATAGGCAGATAACTAAGCCGGATCTAGAGAGTAGTAACTAGGATTACTATTAAAAGAGAAAGTACTTATAGCTAGATATTGCAATAAGTTAGGAGGCATTAATGGCTTTATAGCTAGGGCACTTACTACTATAGGACAAGTTAATCTCTTAAGCATAGGTTTTTAACAGGTAATTATTAACGCTAGTAAAGAGCATAAAACCGCAACTACCTAATAGGACACTAACGCGCTAAGGAAGGAACTAGCAGACCAGAGGAATCTAATCTAAGGTTTAGCCAAACGATGCAGGCTAATAAGTAAAGCAGCGGCTAGAAAGACTATCTTAAAAGAGATAAAGTTAAGGCTAGTAGACTAAGCTATAAATATATAATTTAGTAAACTTAAAGACAAAACTAATATACTTAAAGGGGATATTAAGGCCTATAAGGAGTCTTTTAGCACAATAAAAGCCAGTCTTAAGATTATTAACAGGCATATTATAAGGACCTTAGCTAGAGTAGTAGCACTAAAGAATAAGGCTAAGAATATAAAGACCGCTAGGCCTACTCCTTAAACGCCTTTACTAGAATCTATGGCTAGAAAGACAACCTTACTTATAGTAAGTAAGAAGCTAACTAGCCTAGTTAAACTAAATTCACTAGCTAGTAAAAGAATAAGGTTAGCCATAGGAGTAATAAAGGCAACTGTATTAAACACAAGCTTGTCTAAGTTATTACTAAAAAAGGCAAAGCAAAAGACGCCTTATAAAAATAGGCGTAATATCGGCAGCGCTATGAAAAGGTAGAAAACAACAATAAAATCCATAACTAAGAACACGGAATTAGCTAAGACATTAGACAAATAGGAAACCCTTATATAATAGCATAAGGACTAAAAATTTTAGCTAACATATTACGCCATCTAACGTTGGAAGCAGTCCCTAAAATTCGCGTGGCTCTAAGTAGATTACTATTTAATTATGAAATGTATAGCTTGGATTAAAGGTTTGGCTATATTGTAAAGGGCATTATGGCAAATGGATTAATTATAGAAAAAGTTGTATTTAGAGGACTATTGCTTTCCTTATAGTTACTATGCTATGTAGTTTAGACATGGGAAAATTTCACCTCTAGTGAGGATAAGATGACATGGCTAGTGGCCGTCTTCTGCTTAAAAGTAATAATGCCCTAATAACCTCTACAGAACTACCTTTAATATGCCTGGTTCAGACGCACAAAGGACCTTTATATATAAAGTCGGAAGCAGAGGATAACCTAAGATATCTAACATACCTTAAGGAAGGGCACGGGCCATCTCTCTTATATCTAAGAGGAAAGCCTCTCTTCCTACAGCCTAACTCTTTTCCCTTTATACAGCTTCCCTTTATTAGTCTACTAAGTCTTTAGAGGCATAATGTTTTTATTTTTAGTTTAACCTAAGTCTTTCTATCCTCTTGCGTAAGTTATTGCTATAGTTAATAGTTAGCAGTATTATTATAATATAACTATAACACTACGGACGAGAGAATTACTCATAATATGGCGACTCTTAGAAGCACATAACCAGAGGTTGCCAGCAATATAGTCACTCTCTAACGAGCCACTTATAGCTATAATAATACAAGTAGATAGAGACGTTTCTGCAATCTATATCTCTATTAACAGCTTATAGTGTAAATTTATAAGGCTTATACGGATAAGGACTTTAAGAAGTAGACATTTAGATATAACCAGGACAGATCCAACTATAGTTAATAGGTTTATACTACCTAGATTAAATTTCCTTTTATTATGGTTTATTTTGCTTAGACTAAGATGTTCATTTATCTTTGAATTTTATAAGTGGTTATTATTAGATTATTTACTGCTATTTAAGTAATGTTTCCGGCAGATTGGATGTAACCGGACTAATATAGGGAGGATATGTTACAGATTAAATTGCTTTCTTTTACAGATAAAATTTTTCCTTTGTATATATTAATACTAGCTTAAATAGATCTGGAGAATAACTAGGATAGTTATCTTTAAGGGAGGGGTACTTGTTACAGGACAATCTGTAGTGTTAGATCCCTACCTATATAGGACGGATTCGTTATATAGCTAGTAAGACAGAATAATAATAATAACTTATATAGAATGCACTTAACTATATGACTTAATAGTAGTATATACAGGTGCGTTTGATGACCCCTTTATGATAACGTTAATAACAGCTTTACGGTTGCTTCCAACCGACTACGTGACGATATCACCACGTAACAATAGAACTAACTATAAATTCTACTCTATAGCTAGGACCTTATAAATAAGGGCCTACTCTATTATAAGAATAAAGAAGGGCTTAAATGACTATACATTCTAAGCAGCTATATTAAAACCATACTAAGAACTATATATATTATTATTATTGTACGCTAGGTAGCTAGAGCCACTATCTAGTCCATCAGCTAACTTCTTAATACAGGAAAAACCCTAAAATAGGGAAGAAAACCCATATTCTTTTATATAGCTCCTGCTAAGCCTTTACTATAGAGTCTTTATTATTTTTAACCATTAGTATATAGTATCTGCTAGTTCCCTAGGAACTACAGATAATAACAGAAGTATGGTTATACTTTATATAAGAGATTAGTATGTTAGTAGAAACCCCCTATAAGCACCTCCCCTCCTAATCCGGCTCCTCCTCCCCTCTTTTATTGTTTCCGTCACCTCTGGTCCCTTTCCTAGCCTTATTATTGCATATCTGCTATGCCTTATAAAGCTCCTCTGCCAACCTGTACTGCTAGAGGCGCCTAGTTAAGAGCACCTACTTTGTAATAATTAGTGCAAACTTCTTATTATTTAACGCTGCCCTAAGTTCCCTTAGGTCTCTTATTACAGGCATTACTAGGATCGGCCTTAGATGATTATATTCCAGGCATAATAAAATAAGGTAGTAGATATCCTTATCTCCTCCCTAATATTAACATATTAGTAATGTTACCTCAGGCACCTGTCTGCTATAAAGGAAGGCATTTAACCCTATTTTTTCCGTTCAGAGCTGTACTAAGGCTGTAGATTTATGCTTAAGCAGGCTATTATAGAGCCGTGCTATCTTCTTTATGCTCTTAAAATTAGGTTCCTCGTCTGCTACTATTACTTTTGCCTATCCTCTTCTTACCTAAGCCTTATGCCTCTGCTATATCCACTGTTTTTCCCACTTTCTCTCTAATTCCTGCCTGGCTATAAGGCCGCTAGGGAGGGGGGGGGGGGGCATTAGGAAACGCCTTATAGAGGTTACGTCAGCGGCCTCTTCCTTAACGTCGTAGCTGTAATGTTATTAAATTGCATGCTTATTATATCTTCTTGCCTATACTACTGTCCTTAAGTCTTTAGTAGAATCATTACTTAATGTAATTAAGGTACAGATCTACTAGCAGCACTGCTGCTTCTGTCTCTAAGAGTGTTACTAGCGTTGCCTTATACGCCCCTATAACCCGCCTTAAGCATTTATTCTATTTCTTTATAAATGCCTTTGCTACCCCCTATGCTACCCCTTCTGACTTACTATAGATATAGTATATCCTAGCTCCATATACTATTATGCTTTTTATTACCTGTGTATAAAGGGATCTTGCACATTTTAGTTAGCATCCCTATGTAGACATAGCTAGCGCTGTAAGGGCTAACTTCTGCTATGCTAGCTTAGCATTTACCTTCTCTATATGTGTTAACTAATAAAGCTTCCGGTGGATCCAAACCCCTAGGAATCGCGCTGATTACGTCGGTTGTATTATTGTACTTTTAAGTCAGATCGTTGTTATAATTACCTGCCTCTTCCTTGTAAAGTATATTAACTTACTCTTCCCTAGGTTAAACCTTAGCCTGTACTCCTTTAACCACTCTTTACATATTCTCCAGGCTCTTTTTAGTCATACTTTAGTCTCCTCTGCCGTTTTTCTATATGCTATAATGTTTATATTATCTAAGAACCCTAACGTTAGTATTAATTCTACTACCACTAGCCTTCAATACAGTAGTGTGATATATAACAGGAAGAGAATAGGAGACGCCGGCAACCCTTGCAGAACCCCTGTAGTGATTTAGATTTCCTTAGTAGTACGTCCATTAAATGCTAATTACGCTCTTCTTCCTAACATAAAACCCTTTGTTCATCTGGCTATCCACTTTAGTAGTCCTAACTCCCTTATAGTGCATATTAATTATTTATAGCTAATAGTATTAAACACCCTAGTAATATCTAGCTATAGTAATAATGCTATCCCCTAATAGTGCTATGCTATCCTTACTACCTCTTTTAGCATGCTTAGTACTACCTCTATTAACCTGCCAGCCCTATTGCCTATTTATATATCCGGCAGTATATAGCCTTCCTTTGCTATAATAGTAATCCTCCTTACAATGGCTCCCTTAATCACTTTGCCTATTATATTCAGCAATAATATTAGCCTCTACCCCCCTAGTCTGCCTAACTCCTTAGGGGTCTTCCCAGGTTTATATAGAACTACCACCTTTACATGCTAGAAGGAGGCTGGATAGTGTCCTAAGCTGTAGCATGCGTTTATAAGGCATGTTAAACACAATATTAGGGCTACGCTGTATAGCTTAAGGAAACCCGTTAGTAGCTCGTCTGGCCCTAGGGCTTTCTAGCTTGCCATATTCTTTATAACTTCTCTAATTTCCTCCTCTATAAACATAGGAGCCACCTGTTTATTATTATAGTATCTTGTCCCCTCTTCTCCCTCTGGTCCTAAAGCCCTAGCTATAAATAGAGGGAAGAACCTCTCTGCAAATGCCCTCGCCTTGCCCTTATATATAACCTTTACTATCTCCTCCCTGCTGTTATTTTCTAGCTAAGTTAGTAGCAGAACTTATTGCATCTCCGGGGGGAGTCCACTCTATAGCCAGGCCTAACGCTCTAAGGTCTAGAGGCTCCCTTTAGACCTAAATAGCTTGCTAACAGCCTGTTGCTAGCTGCTTCTCTTCTCCTTTAAAATAATATAGTCCTGTATTTTTATAGCTTCTATTAAGGTCTGCCATAATTCCTACGTCCGTTATTACCGCCACTGCCTGCTAGCATGTCTTGCCTCTGCTATTGTATTCTTAACCCTTTTATTCTACTATAGCTATGGTTTGCTATGCCCTTAAGGTTATTTAGGTGCCACTATGTTAGCTATCTCCGTAAGCTAGTAAGTAAGCTATTACACATAGTTGTTAACTTCCTGCTAGTTACCTAGCAGGAGCTCTAACCCCTCCTTTCTAAGCCTGTTTAGCGCCTTTGCTATAATTAGATTCTTATCCGCTGTCCTCTAACCCTGGATCGACCCTAGGCTACTGCTAAATTCCTTGCTTATCCTAATGTTAATAAGTTAAGGCATATAGTTAGATCTGGTAATTTCCACTAGCCTAGTAAACTCAATACTAACGTTATAAGTAGTCCACGCATAATTAATAGTGCTATCCCTGCTTCTATGTTCTCTTCTTATTACTTCCCTAAACGGAGTAACTAGGCCGAGTTGCTACCTTGTTATAAATTCTAACATCTTATTATACCCTTAAGAGGTCCTGCCAAATCTGTCCCACAGGGGGTAATATTAGTTAAAGTCCCTTACAAATACACTTTAACCCTTTGCCTAGGTGTTAGCAAAGTGTTGTAAAGGCGTCTGCCACCCCCTTTTATAAGCCAGGGAATATATATTATACACCTCTACTCTATATAGCTTAATACTACACTAATCCTCCCCCCTCCCTATAGTCCAAAGCCCTGCCTTAACCTTTTAGTATATATAAATTACCATTCTTCCACTGTATGTTACTAACGTATAATGCTCTTAAGATAGATTTAGCAGTATACTATTATAGCCTCCTGGTTCCTAGATAGCTATTACCTTAGGGCTAATGTTATGCCCTAACGCCAGATGTACTAGATTGCTTTTCTTCTGTGTATTCCAGTATATAACCTTAATTATATACTCTATTGTGTGCTTTAGAGCACCCTGGTTAGGCTGGCTCCGGTATTGTTCTGCTCTCTTATTAGTTATAAGAAGGCTAGCATTATGCCTTCCTCTGCTGGTCTCTGCCGTCCTAATCATAGTTTGTATATTTATCTTATAGAAAGGCCCCTTGGTTATATACTTCTTTTTCTTAGCTGCTTTTCCATTAATTCCCTGGTCTCTTCTTTATAATAACCCTTACCTATAGTAGCTATTACGGCCTCTAACCAATGGTCGCGGAAGAATAGCAGCCTTATAGCATAAGCCTCCCAGGCCTGTTACTACCTATTATTGCTTACTAAGCATAGCCGAGACCATGCTAGATGTGCCCCTGTGTAATTTAGGCATCTCTCCCGTACCTTACCTGTTAACATCAGGCAAGTCCTCTCTCCTTTAGGGTGTTTTCCAGCAGCATACCTGCTGCATCTTACTTTCTCCTTATAGTGCCTGGCAATATGTCTAATCTTATAGCAATTATAACATTGCTTTAGGTAAACCATTTTATTATATAGCTTGGCGTTAAAAATCTCTGCTTAGTATACTATTCCCCCATGGCATAGGCAGTTTGCTACCTTAGTGCCCTTAACGCTAACCACTAGTAGTGCCCTTGTTGCTATTCCCTTTAGCTTCCGCACTATTATCTTCGCTATGTTTAAACTATTCTCCTTTTTAATGTTTTTCCTTATATCCTTAATTATAATGTGGTTTGTTAATTGTATTAGGAATCCCTTAATAATCATACTAAACATCTTCCTGTTTACTTCTGCTGTAGGTTTAAAGGCAACTCTTACCTAGGCTATGTTTTCCTTTTATTTCCTCCTTACCTTAGTAAATATAATAACTGTGTCTCTACTCTATAGTCTGCGTGCTACTATTGCCTTCTCTATGCTAATAGCACTGTTTACTACCTTTATAATCTCTCTTAGCAATCTGTTCCTAACTGCCTTACTAATAGTATTTCCCTTTACTATTACTTCCTAGTAATAGCGGGCTAGTATCGCCATACCCTCTATTTAGGCTAAAGGTATCGTCATATTCTGCCCTGTGACTCTACAAGCTGTAATAATTACCCAAGTCCCCCTAACTATTAATCTAGTCCTAGGGACGGCCTCTATTACCTCCTTAACTGCCTTTTTAACTATAGTTTCTACTTTACTATTAACTGCTTTTATAATTAATACCTATAGATCTTCCGTACTAGTCTTTACTTAAGCTATCTCCCCTCTTATATTTATAGCAACTTATATAAAGGTCCTAATAAAAGCCTATACTTTTATTATTTCTACCTCTAGAATAACTTTTATTATTAACTTCTTTAGTAATTTTATTTTATTCTTTAGTTTTTTTTATACTACTATTACTCTAGGATTTTCTCCTTAATATTATATTTCTTCCTAAGTAGTGCCTTATCCTTTGTTAGTTATAAATCTACACAAAAATTTATTAATTATTATACCCCTTACGCCGCTTACTCCCCTTATATAATGCGCTATTGCTAGGGGGGGTATTTAACAATAAGGAATCTGATTCCGTGCTTCTTTTTTATTTTAGGCGTGATACCGCGTCGTGTTAGTAAATATCCTTCTTTAAGGGATATTCGAGCGATTCCGATAATTAGAACTATATATAATAACTATTACTACTTTAGAATTAGCAGAATAATAGAAGGTCTACATAGCGTTTATTTCCTAAAAATGTCTAAGTAAATCCGGGAGTATACAGCATATTATATAACTTATTAGGAAAACTCTATTTTAAGGGATAGAGTAACTAGAGAAATAAGACCTTTATAGTTAAAACTAATGCCTTTTTATATAATTTCTCTAGACTTTATTACTAATATACCAGAGGTAGACTTAGTAAACACTATATAGGCTATAAAAGGATACTTAAAGTATAATTCCCTTTACCTAATAAACTATCTGTTTAGTAAGAGAACCCTCTTAATCCTAGGGAATATAATATATTTAGTATCCATATAAGCAAAACTGCTTTTTTAAGCTCTGTATATTACAGACTAGGGACTACTAAAGCAAATAGTTAGTAATAGGGACCCTAAATTCATTTCTAAGGTTTAGCAAGTAATATTTACTAAGCTAGGAGTTAAATTCCTAATAGCAACTGCCTATTACCTGCAGACAAATAAAGCAGCTAAACAGAAGAATTAGATAGTAATAATAGCTATTTACTATTATACTGCAATAAATCTAACAGTACTATAGGTATTAATCCTTCTAGCTTTACAGCATTATCTTAACAATATAGTAGCTATAGCAATTAACTAGTCGCCTAATAAGTTGTTATATAGGCTTAAACTGCTAGACCTTATTAACCTTTTTCTAGAACAAGTAATTTCTAACTTATAGTTAGGGGAAAAGAACTTAAAGGTACTTTATAAGCTTTATTAAAGAAAGGCTTAACTTATAATAACTACTACTACTGCCCTATTTAAAATTAAATACGATTCCTAATATAACCCGGTGGATATTAACGTTAAAGATATGGTATACTTATGACTATATAAAGAATACTAGCTTTTAGAAAAGCTAAAAAAAAAATAGTTACTATAAAGAGCAGGACTATATAAGGTTCTTAAAAAGGTAAATCCTTTATTATACTAACTTGAATTTCTATTAACCTTAAAGGTGCACCTAGTAGTGTTAATTGCATATATATAGAAACTATACTAAGGTAAAGATCCATTTAGTAGAGAGGAAACACCTTTTCTACTAATTAATCTAGAAGAGAGCAGCAAAGCTAATTACTAGGAGATTAAGCAAATTATCTTATATAAGGTAAAAATCTACTATACTAAGGGATAAAGCCCTAAGGTAGCTTACCTTATAAGATAAAAAGAATATACTACTAAAGATAACTAGTAAATTAATAAGAGCAAGATAAAGGTAAACGTATTAAAGTTAATAAATAACTATCTAAAGGAGCATCTAATTAACTAGGATAAGAAGTATAGGAAGAAGGGGCTTATAAGGTAGGAGTTCTAATAATGCCTTAAGGTTAGCAGGATCTAACATCCTATAGAACCCTATATAACTACTATAGGCAGAAACACATAACCCTATTTTCCCTATAATACTACACACAATTTTACTTTACTTTTCACTTCAACTCTTATCCGCACATTCGAATATAACAGAATTTCCCGTTTTTCTTTATCTTTTAACTTCTTATTTCTTAATTCTAACTATAGTGCACTTTAAGTTATTTTATCCTTTTAATCTTTTATTATTGTTTTTATGTGTTAATAGACTTTTATTGTTATTTTTCATTTATATGCTTATAACCCCCTGCTTATTACTTACTAAACACTGCTTATTTTGAATATTTTCTTTTATCTTCTAAATAATTCCTCTTATATTATTATATATTACCTTAAACTTATTATAAGAACTTAAGAACTATTGTTTAAATATAACTACCTTAAAAGAGTATTATTAGAAATATAAGATAGTAACCGTGCTAAATACTTTATCTAATGTAAGTAATATAATATAAGGAGCTAACCTAAATAATAAAAACAGGGACTTTAAGATTAAATTTATTAGCTTAATAGTATACTAAGGGGACAGAACCTCTTCTAGCTATAGGGGGCCTAGAATAAAATCTATAAGCACTTATACTATTCTAGACAGACTAAGAGAGCTTAATTTTACCTTAGTAGTTAGTTATTTTAGATTTGCTAGGAAATGCTATTAGTTCCTAAAAAAGGCGACTAAATTAGCATTATTTAGGATATAGTAACACTAGGCTAATAATAATATTTAGACCACTAAAGAAGCAATTTATACTTATTTTAAAGATTTTATAATATAGGGAGCTAAAATTAATAAGGATATAGTCTTTATAGTAAAAACAGATGTAATGTACTTACTATGGATTAATGTCTTATGCTAGATCTTTAGGATAAATAACTCTATCCTAGCTAACAAATGCTATAAAATAGGCAAACACTTAGCTAATATGCCTGTTATTTATAATATTAGAATCTGTATTAAATGGGCTACTATAAGTTTTATTAACGGAGAATAGGCTAATAATGTTGCTAGTTCTAGAGATTAGTAGTTAGAAATGCTATTAAAGGAAGAAGTCCTTGTAGTATAATACTATAATATATTAGGTAATATTAACAGGCCTATTGCTAGAGCCCTTACTATAATTAGAAGAGCAGATTTACTGTCTGTACATAATTATGATATAGGAGTACAGACTAACTAGGTATAAAAATTAATAACTAGGGAATAAAATATAACTGCCCTAAAGAAGGAGCTAGCAGATTAATAAAATTTAATCTAAGGTCTGGCTATATAATGTAATATAATAAGTAAGGCTACTATAAAAAAGATAATCCTAAAGGAAGTTAAGATAATATATATAAACCTAAAATATAAAAGTTAGATTAGAAATCTTAAAGACCTCCTTAGCAAAGTTAATAAGATAGTTAATGCTTATACCCCTGCTATTAATAAGTTAAATACTAATATATTAGCCTTAAACTAGTTTGTCTAAGAAGTAGTATATAATATTAGGAAGCTATAAGATATAGGTAAAAGAACTACCTTAAGCAAGCTAGCCCTAAGAATACCTCTGCTAAAAGGTATAATATTATAAAAAGGAATTATACTAGTAAGGCTAAGACCTGCTTAGTCTACTATAGGAAAATCTTTATTATATAATACTAGTACTAGTATTGCTAAGTAGGTTTTAGGATCTGCCTATAAGATAATACTAATAATAAGATAGTCCGCTAAAGGTTTACTAAAACTAAGCATTAAGGCTAGGGATCTAAGGATACTAAATAAGAGACTAGTTACTAGTAATAGTTCTCTAGAGAATAATAGCATAAAAAGATAATGACTAATAGATCTAGGGCTTATGGATAATAAAGCCATAGTATCTGCGGATATATAGCACGAATTAGTTAAAGACCTTTAAGGATATTGCTTTTAGTATTATAGGAATAGATAGGTTTAGGAAGGTTTTTCTTTTGTTTTATTGTTTTCTGTATCTAAGAGGATAATTATTATAGATTAGCTATTTTACTTTTTTGTTTTCTATTCTTAGCACCTGACAAAGAATGCCTATAGTTTAATTTCTTTTTGTTATTTTCTGCTACTAGCTAGATTGGACCCTACGGGATAACCAGGACGGTTATCTTTAAGAGGGGGGGCACTTGTTACAGGATAATCCGTAATATATGATCTATATATATATATAGAGGAGCTATTTATGTAGCTAGTAAGATAAAAGAAGAATAATAACAATAACTTACACAGAATGCACTTAACTATATGACTTAATAGTAGTATATACAGGTGCGTTTAATGACCCTTTTATGATAATATTAATGACAGCTTTACGGTTGCTTCCAACCGACTACGTGACGATACCACCACGTAACATATATAGTAGATTTAGTATTATAAAGTAAGGCACCTTTTATACCTTTATAACTATAGCTATAGTTTTTAGCTTTTCAAGTAATCTTAAAAGGGGTTATTTTTTTTTATATTTAAATTTAAAGAGGCTTTTATATTTAAAGCTTTAAAGCTAGAATTATTACAATTTTCTTTAAGATTACAAACTCTTTTAGAAATATTAATAATATTATAGCTACTTATTATAAAGAAACTATTTAATTCTTTATTTACTAACTTCTTAAAGGGTTTTTTACTCTTTTAAGAGTCTTTTTTTAACTTAAATATTTTACTTTTTTTAAAATTCTTCTTACTAATGGTTTTAAAAGAATTTTTCTTTTTATCTTTACTTTTAGAAGACTTAAGGCCTTTATAGCCCTTATATTTAAAATTTAAGGCTTTATAAGTTAAAGCTTTAAATATTATAAAGCTTTTATTTCTTTATTTTTTTAATAAATTTATTATAAGAAACTAAAGATTTAAAGCTTTTTTAGGGGTATTTAAGGCATAATTTATTCTTATAAAATATTTCTACCTCTTAGCTGACTAAGGAAAAGTATCTTTTAAAAACTATAAGTATTAATTTACTTAGTTAATAGAGTTAATAATAACTTTTAAAATAGATAATTTAGCTAAATAGTTATTAAAAATAGTATTAAAAGCCTTTAAAGTCCCCGTAAATCCTTAGAAATTTAAAGTATAAAATTAGAAGTATAAAAAGCCTTTTTAAATTTTAATATTATAAGAATATTATCTAATAAGTAACTTATAAGCCTTAAAGGGTTTATTTTATTATATTATAATAGCTTAAGGTCCTTTTATATATTTATTTCTTAAAACTGAAAGAATTATAGCTTAATTAGAGTTTAAAAGAAATAAAGCTAGGTTTAGATCTTTTAAAAATTTAGGTATTTTTAGTGCTTTAAATTAGATTCTTAGTACTTACTGTTGGTAACGCACAGGTTACTTCGATGCTGCAGCAAAGACGTAAGAGGGGGGGTAATAAAGTCTAATTATCTATTCTATATATTCTAAGGGAAAGAAGCAGGCTATAATATAAAAGTGTAGTATTATAGCCATGGTATAGTCCTAGGTTATATAACCTATAATTTAGCTAATTTAGATACGTGCATTCTGTATATAACCTATAATTCCTAGTTAATATAGTATATCCCTTCTATCCTTTATATAAGCAATTCTAATACTTACAAATTCTTTTTTTGTTAAAAAAGAGGAATTACTCTAAAAAATGCATAAAACGCCCTAATAAGCAGATATTAATAAACCGGTAATAAAACGGAAATATTCTTTAAATAAATAACTTTTATTAGTTTAGTTTAAATGATTATAAGGCTAAAAAGTGTAATTCCTATGTTTAAACCTACTAAATTAGGCGCTAATAATTACGTTCGAATTTATTAAATTTGAACTCTTTACTAGGTGCTTAATTTGTTATTAAATTTAGTAAGGAATTAGACCTTTCCTATTCTTTAGCAGCTCTGGTAGTGGCTCTTATAGCAACTCTTATAATAGGTCTTTTAACCTATTCTTTTATACGGATTTAGACTTTATTTTCTATTATAAAGGTCTTAAGAGCTTTGTTTAGTAAGGCTTTTATTATTATATTTATAGGATTATTATTACTATAAATCATTATATCTTAGCTACTTCCCTCCTTTTATATAATTACCTTAAAGCTATAATATTAATTATTAGCCTCTTTTTCTTAATTATACCTAGCTTAATAATATATTTATATAGTAAGAAAAAGTTAGTATATATTATTATCAGGATCTTTAGCTTATTTAATCAGTTAGTAATAATATTTAGGGTGGTATTTATTATATAGGTAATATTAATATCTTAAACTATCCTATATAGCTTAAAAGCTAAGGTACTTCTTATAACTTTCTTAGACTTAGTAGAGCTATAAGTTATAATATTTCCTTTAAGGGTAAATTTAAAGGCATTATTATCCTTCCTTTTATTACCTAAGATAATTATATAGCCTAGTTAAGAGCTAAGGTCTTTATTATTTATAAAAGAATGATTAATAAAAACATAAAGAAAGGCGTTTTTTAGTAAGAGAGATATATATTAAAGTTAATAGTCTTAATTATTAATTTACTATTAAAGCCTTTTATTAAGCCTTAAAATATTATTAAATTGTAGTTATTAAACTTAGGTAGTAATAGAAAGATTATAAGATACTTTAGGTTAATATATAAGAGCAATATATACTCCTTAGGCTTACTATTTAACATATTTAGCTTAGTTAATTAGATTATTAACTTATAATAGCTTCTTTTCTTAGGCTTTTTATTATAAAGAAAAGGTATTATTATTAACTTTGATTAGAATATATTATTCATGTACGCTAGGTAGCTAGAGCCACTAACTAGTTCATCAACTAACTTCTTAATATAGGAAAAACCCTAAGATAGGGGAGAAAACCCATATTCTTCTATATAGCTCCCGCTAAGCCTCTAATATAAAGTCTTTATTATTTTTAACCATTAGTATAAGATATTTGCTAGTTCCCCTGGAACTGCAGATAATAACAAAAGTATAGTTATGCTTTATATAAAAGGTTAGTATATTAGTAAAAACCCCCTATAAGCACCTCCTCTCTTAATCTAACTCTTCCTCCTTTATTCTATTATTTCCGTTACCTCTAGTCCCTTTCCTAGCCTTAACATTACATATCTGCCATACCTTATAAAGCTCCTCCGCCAACCTATACTACTAAAGTCACCTAGTTAAGAGCACCTACTTTATAATATTTAGTGCTAGCTTTTTATTATTAAGTGCTGCTCTAAGTTCCTGCAGGTCTCTTATTATAAGCACTACTAGGATTAGCCTTAAATGGTTATGTTCTAGGCATAACAGAATAAGGTAGTAAATATCCTTATCTCCTCCCTAGTATTAACATATTAGTAATATTACCTTAAGTACCTATTTATTATAAAGAAAGGCATTCAGCCTTATTTTTTCTATTTAAAGCTATACTAAGGCCATAGATTTATGCTTAAGCAGGCTATTATAAAGCCTTACTATCTTTTTTATACTCTTAAAGTTAGGTTCCTTATCTACTACCGTTACTTTTGCCTATCCTCTTCTTACTTAAGCCTTATACCTCTGCTATATCTACCATTTTTCCCACTCCCTCTCTAATTCCTATCTAGCTATAAGGCTGCTAGAAAGGGGGGGGGGCATTAAAAAACGCCTTATAGTGATTGCATTAACGGCCTCTTCCTTAGCATTATAGCTGTAATACTATTAAATTATATACCTATTGTATCTTCTTGCCTATACTACTATCCTTAAGTCTTTAGTAGAATTGTTACTTAATATAATTAAGGTATAAATCTACTAGTAGTACTACTGCTTCTGTCTCTAAGAGTAGCGTTACCTTATATGCCCCTATAACCCGCCTTAAGCATTTATTCTATTCCCTTATAAATGCCTTTACTACCCCCTATACTACCCCTTCTAACTTACTATAGGTATAGTATATCCTAGCTCCATAGGCTATTATGCTTATTATTACCTATATATAAAGGGATCTTATACACTCTAGTTGGCATTCCTATATAGACATAGCTAGTTCTATAAGTGCTAACTTCTGCTATAATAATTTAGTATTTACCTTCTTTATATAGGTTAACTAATAAAGCTTCCGGTGAATCTAAACCCCTAGAAATTGCGCTAATTATATTGGTTATATTATTGTTTTTCTAAGTTAGATTATTATTATAATTACCTGCCTCTTTCTTATAAAGTGTATTAGCTTGCTCTTCCCTAGGTTAAACCTTAGCCTATATTCCTTTAACTACTCCTTATATATTCTTTAGGCTCTTTCTAGTTATACTTTAGTCTTTTCTGCTGTTTTTCTATATACTATAATGTTTATATTATCTAAGAACCCTAGTGTTAATGTTATTTCTACTGCTACTAGTCTTTAATATAATAGTATAATATATAGTAGGAAGAGGATAGGAGATGCTAGTAACCCTTGCAGAACCCCTGCAGTGACTTGGATTTCCTTAGTAATATGTTCATTAAATGCTAATTATGCTTTTTTTTCTAACATAAAGCCCTGTGCCCATCTGGCCATCTACCCTAGCAGTTCTAACTCCTTTATAGTGCAGATTAATTATTTATAGCTAATAGTATTAAATGCCCTAGTAATATCTAGCTATAGTAATAATGCTATCCCCTAGTAATGCTACACTATCTTTATAACCTCTTTTAGCGTGCTTAGTACTACCTCTGTTAACCTGCTAGCCCTATTGCCTATTTATATGTCTAGTAGTATATAGCCTTCCTCTACTACAGTAGTAATCCTCCTTATAATAGCTCTCTTAATTACTTTCCCTATTATATTTAATAGCAATATTAGCCTCTACCCCCCTAGTCTGCCTAACTCCTTAGGGGTCTTCCTAGGTTTATATAAAACTACTATCTTCACTTGCCAGAAAAAGGCCAGATGGTATCCTAAACCATAGTATACATTTATAAGGCATATTAAACATAATATTAGGGCTACTCTATATAGCTTAAGGAAACCTATTAGCAGCTTGTCTAGCCCTAGGGCTTTTTAACTTGCTATATTCTTTATAACTTCTCTAATTTCCTCCTCTATAAACACAGGAACTACCTGATTATTACTATAGTATCTTATCTCTACCTCTATCTCTAGACCTAGAGCCCTAGCTGCAAATAAAGAAAAAAACCTTTCTGTAAATGCCTTTGCCTTACCCTTATATATAACCTCTATTATTTCCTTACTGCTATTATCTCCTAGCTAAGTTAGTAGTAGGACCTATTATATCTTAGGAGGAAGTCTACTCTATAGCTAGGCCTAGCGCTCTAGGGTTTAAAGGCTCCCTTTAAACCTAAATAGCTTGCTAACTACTTATTACAAACTACTTTTCTTTTTCTCTAAGATTATATAATCTTGTTTTTCTATAGCTTCTGTTAAGGCCTACTATAATTCCTATGTCTGTTATTACTGCTACTACTTATTAGCATATCTTGCCTTTATTATTACATCCTTTACCCTTTTATTCTACTAAGGCTATAATTTGCTATGCCCTTAAGGTTATTTAGGTGCCGCTATATTAGCTATCTCTATAAGTTATTAGGTAAGCCATTGCATATAGTTATTAATTTCCTACCGGTTACATAGCGGGAGCTCTAACCCCTTCTTTCTAAGCCTGTTTAAAGCCTTTACTATAATAAGGTTCTTATTTACTGTCCTCTAACCCTGGACTAACCCTAGGCTATTGCTTAATTTCTTGCTTATCTTAATACTAATAAGCTAAGGTATATAGTTAGATCTGGCAATTTCCACTAGCCTAATAAATTTAATACTAACGTTATAAGTGGTCTATGCATGGTTAATAGTACTATCCCTGCTGCCTTGTTCTCTCCTTATTACTTCCCTAAACGGCGTAGCTAGGCTAAGTTGCTACCTTATTATAAATTCTAACATCTTATTATGCCCTTAAGAGGTTTAGCTAAATCTATCCTATAAGGGGTAGTATTAGTTAAAGTCCCCTATAAACATACTCTAGCCCTTTGCCTAAGTATTAGTAAAGTGTTATAAAGGTATCTACTACTTCCTTTTATAAGCTGGGGAATAAATATTATATACATTTACTTTATATAGCTTAATATTATACTAATCCTCCCCCCTTTCTATAGTCTAAAGTCCTGTTATAACCTTTTAATATATATAAATTACTATTTTTCTGCTATATATTGCTAATATATAGTGCCCTTAAGATAGATTTAGCAGTATACTATTATAACCTCTTAGTTTCTAAATAGCTATTACCTTAGGGCTAATGCTATTCCCTAATACTAAATATACTAAATTGCTTTTCTTCTATGTATTCTAGTACATAACCTTAATTATGTACTCTATTATATGCTTTAAAGCACCCTAGTTAGGCTGGCTCTAGTATTATTCTGCCCTCTAGTTAGTTATAAAAAGGCTAGTATTATGCCTTCCTCTGCCAGTCTCTGTTATTTTAATTATAGCTTATAGGTTTATCTTATAAAAAGGCCTCTTAGTTATATGCTCCTTCCTCTTAGCTGCCTTTCTATTAGTCCCCTAGTCTCTTCTCTATAATAACCCTTGCCTATAGTAGCCGTTGCAACCTCTAACTAATAGCCGCAGAAGAATAGCAGCCTTATAGTATAAGCCTCCCTAGCTTATTACTATTTATTATTGCTTACTAAGCATAGCTAAGACTATACTAAATATACCCCTGTATAATTTAGGCATCTCCCCTATACCTTGCTTATTAACATTAGACAAGTCCTCTCTTTCTTAGGGTATTTTCTAGTAGCATACCTGCTATATCTTACTTCCTCCTTATAGTGCCTAGTAATATACCTAATCTTATAGTAGTTATAATATTTCTTTAGGTAGATTATCTTGTTATATAGCTTAGCATTAAAAATCTCTGCTTAATATACTATTTCCCTAAAGCATAGGCAGTTTACTACCTTAGTGCCCTTAATACTAACTACTAGTAGTGCCTTTATTACTATTCCCTTTAGCTTTTATACTATTATCTTTACTATGTTTAAGCTATTCTCCTTTTTAATATTTTTCCTTATATCCTTAGTTATAATATGGTTTATTAATCATATTAGGAATCCCTTAATAATTATACTAAATATCTTTCTGTTTACTTCTGCTTTAGGTCTAAAGGTAACTCTTACCTAGGCTGTGTTTTCCTTTTATTTCCTTTCTGCTTTAGTAAATATAATAACTATATTTTTACTCTAAAGTTAGTATGCTACTACTGCCTCCTCTATACTAATAGCGCTATTTACTGCCTTTATAATCTCCCCTAGTAATCCGTTCCTAACTGCCTTACTAATAGTATTTCCCTTTACTATTACTTTTTAGTAATAGTAATCTAGTATTACTATACCCTCTGTTTAGGCTAAAGGGATTGTTATATTTTGCCTTATAGCTTTACAAGCTATAATAATTACCTAAGTCCCCCTAACTGCTAATCTAGTCCTAAGAATAGCCTTTATTACCTCTTTAACTGCCTTTTTAACTATAGTTTCTACCTTACTATTAACTGCTTTTATAATTAAAGCCTATAAGCCTTCTATGCTAGTTCTTATTTAGGCTATCTCTCTTTCTATATTTATAGTAATTTACATAATAGTTCTAATAAAAGCCTATACTTTTATTATTTCTACCTTTAGAATAACTTTTATTATTAATTTCTTTAGTGATTTTATTTTATTCTTTAGTTTTTTTTATACTACTATTACTCTAGAATTCTCTCCTTAATACTATATTTCTTCCTAGGTAGTGCCTTATTCTTTATTAGTTATAGATTTATATAAAAATTTATTAATTATTATACCCCTTATGCTGCTTACTTCCCTTATATAATACGCTATTACTAGGGGGGGTAATTAATAATAAGGAATTTAATTCCGTGCTTCTTTTCTGTTTTAGGCGTAATACCACGTTGTATCCGCGGTGTTTTTAAGTTTTTATTTTGCTTAGAATATAGCTATTAAACATTAGTAGTATTAAAATTATTAACTTCTCTTTTAGCTTTATAAGAAATTTAGCATTTTTTAATTTAACCTCTTCATAATTAAAGAATTTAGCATTACTAAGTCCTAAGGTGTTATCTATCTGCATTTTAATAACTCTAAAGTAGGTGTTTTTACTAAAATAAATAAGAAGGTAAGGGTTATATATAGAGGTTATTATTTATAGCTTTTAATAATAATAATTAAAGTATATTAACTACTAATATATGCCAGCCTTTGCTATTCTGTATAGCAGCTTAATTGTAACTATAATAACATCTAGCAGGTAGAGATATGTAATTTATATAGAAAGCTTTATAAGAATCATACGATTTAGCTTTATTTATAATTAAACATATGCCTAGGTAATGTCTTTAAGCTAAGCTATAATGCCTTTCTTTTTTAATAAGGGAGTAAGAGTAATAATAAGCCTTTAACTAGCTTTTTAAATTATTGAGGACTATATAAGAATAACCTCTTTTTCTTAGTTGCTATGGCCTTAAATAATATATTATGATTTTTTATATAGGAAGTTAGTTGCCTTACCCTTAATTTCTCTTACTATTTATAAGCTAAAGAGTCTTTTACCTCTATGCCTTTACAGGTTAAATTTAATGAATTTAAACACACTTCTAGCTAGTAAAGCATTAATCTCGGCTTTATTAAAAAGTTTAAAAGGTTCTCTAGGTATATTAATCTTTCCTTATATATAGAGGTTAATTATAAGCTAAAAATTAGCCTTTTCTTTCTTAGTAAGAAAATCCTTTACTTAAGGGTGTTTTTAAGGTCTTTTATATTCTCTTTGTAGCAGGATTATTACTTTATTAGTTAGAGTTATAAGGTTATTAAGGGGATTTTTATAAATTTTGTTAATTTTAGTGTTAGCTTCTTGCCCTTAGCTGTTTAGGCCGTGGCCTTGCCCTCCTTAGGAAATCAAGGCTATTCCCATAGTATTATCTATAAACATCGCTATATTAGTGTTTTAGTCTGTAAACCAGGCGATAAGGGTATTTAGATTATTATTAGTGGTTGTTATTAACTGACTTATAGAAGTTAGTAATATATTTATTACTAAGAGGTAATTTTAAAAATTACTAATAAATCCTTTAAAGGTTAGTATGTTCCTAAATTTAATGTTATAAAAATCGTTATTGTTTTTTTATTACTCTTTATACTTAATAAAGGAGGATTATATCTTGCTTAAGAGGGTTATAAAGGCTATTAAATATCTTTATAAGTTATTTAAGAAGTATTTTTAAACATTCTAACTTATTTTTTATTAGATATTTTATAATAATATAGCAAAGGTATAAATCTGTAAATTGTGTTTTATAAAAGCTTTTATTTTTAGGTGTTTTAAAGTAATTCCTAATGTTTTAAGTTATTTCTTTAAATAGAATTATCTTTACTTTAAAGTATTTAAGGAAGTAGGTATAAGCTTTACCTTAAGGCATAATAAAGAAAGCTTTTAAGTAAAGTGAGGGAAAAACTCCTGCTTAAGAACATTTCTCTTTAAAATATAGTAATTTCTTATTAATAAAGTTATATACTTCTCTAAAATATTATTCTTTTTTTTTAATAAAGTCTCTTAAGAGTATTAAGGGCTTTTTAATTACTTTTAGAAATTATCTCTATTAGATTTTATAGTTTTAGTTAAAAGTCTTTAATTAAATAAAAATCTTTATTATTATTAGAATTCTTATTATTATAAAGCTTTAGTTATTAAGTCTTCTTTCCTTTCTTAGTTAATTTCTCTTGTAAAGGTTTATAATCTATTTAAGGGTTAATATTATAGGAAAAATCACATATGCCTGAAAACGTTTGAAAAAACCTAACACCGCGGATACGACGCGGTATTATGCCTAAAATAAAAAAGAAGCATAAAATCGGATTCCTTATTATTAATTACCCCTCCTAGTAATAGTATATTATATAAAGAAAGTAAGTAGTATAAGGAGTATAATAATTAAAGAATTTTTATATAGATTTATAACTAATAAAGAATAAGGCACTACCTAGGAAGAAATATAGTATTAAAGAGAGAATCTTAGAGCAATAGTAGTATAAGAAAAATTAAAGAATAAAATAAAATTACTAAAGGAATTAATAATAAAAGTTATTTTAAAGGCAAAAATAATAGAAGTATAAGCTTTTATTAGATTTATTATATAAATTATTATAGATATAAATAGGGAAATAGCCTAAATAAGAACTAGTATAGGAGGCCTATAGGCTTTAATTATAAAAGTAGTTAATAATAAGGTAGAAACCATAGTTAAAAAGGTAGTTAAGGAGGTAATAAAGGCTATTTCTAGAATTAGAACAGTAGTTAGAGGGACTTAAGTAACTATTATAGCTTATAAAGTTATAAGGCAGAATATAATAATCCCTTTAGCCTAAATAGAGAGTATAGTAATACTAGCCTACTATTACTAGAAAGTAATAGTAAAAGGAAATACTATTAGTAAGGTAGTTAGGAATAGATTACTAAAGGAAATTATAAAGGCAGTAAATAGCACTATTAGTATAAAGAAGGTAATAGTAGCATACTAATTATAAAGTAAAGATATAGTTATTATATTTACTAAAGCAGGGAGGAAATAAAAGGAAAATATAGCTTAAGTAAGAGTTACCTTTAAACTTAAGGTAAAAGTAAATAAAAAGATATTTAGTATAATTATTAAGGGATTCCTAATATAACTAATAAACCATATTATAACTAAGAATATAAGGAAGAATATTAAAAAGGAGAATAGTTTAAACATAGTAAAGATAATAGTATAGAAGCTAAAGGGAATAGTAATAAAGGTACTATTAATAGTTAGTATTAAGGGTACTAAGGCAGTAAACCGCCTATACTATAGGGGAATAGTATACTAAGCAGAGATTTTTAATGCTAAGCTATATAATAAGATAATTTACTTAAAGTAATATTATAATTACTATAAGATTAGACATATTACTAGGTACTATAAAGAAAAAGTAAGATATAGTAGGTATACTACTAAAAAACACACTAAGGGAAAGAGAACTTACTTAATATTAATAAGTAAGGTATAGGAGAAATACTTAAATTATATAAAGGCATATTTAGTATAGTCTGAGCTATATTTAGTAAGTAATAATAAATAATAGCAGGCTAGGAAGGCTTATACTATAAGGCTGCTATTTTTCTATAGCTATTAGTTGAAGGTTATAATAGCTATTATAAGTAAGGGTTATTATAAAAAAGAGACTAGGGAACTATAAAGAAGTAGATAAGAGAAAGGAGCATATACCTAAGGGGCTTATTTATAAAATAAACCTATAAGCTATAATTAAAACTATTGTGAGGTATAGCTAGATATAAGAAGGCACGCCTAATTATACCTAATACTATCCCACAGCAGTATTGGAAGTCTCTTACTTAATAAGCAAGTAAAACAAACAGAGGTCTTGCTTATAAGCTATAGGGTATATAGCTTATAATACAAGCTCTAGAAGAGAGCAGGGAACAATAACAAAAAAGGTGCAAGGTAAAATATATCAAAAAGATCGTATTACCAATGCTGGTGTTGTTGTTAAGGTTAAGAAAATCTATCTAAGA
>AFQZ01000152.1:0-73009 GCA_000222935.2 Aciculosporium take MAFF-241224 | reverse complement strand
AAGCTTTAGTGGTAAAATGCACTATAAAGCTTAACAGCTTAAACCCTAGCGCATCTAAATCCAAGATATTAATATATAGGCTAAGGAGAAAGATAAGTTAGATTAAAAACTTAAGGAAGCTATAAGGAAGCTATACCTTATTTAAAAGCATGCCTAACTTAAGAAAATACAGTAAAACTTAACAAACCCCTTAGTAATTATACTAGAGGAGCCTGATCTAACTGCTTTTCCCTAGATAAACACTCTAAGCAACTAATTAATAGTAACTTACCTACAACATAGCCTTGCAAAAGCATAATTAAAAGCCCTAGTCTATAAGGGAGATAGCTATAAGAACTTACAATCCTTTCTTATAAACCTAAACGTAGCTTTTATTATAAATAGAGCAACCTTTACAGACAACTTGACTAAGGTCGCTTATACTAGCAGCTGCTTAGCAGAGAAAGCAAAGTAATAATAGAATAGGTATGTAGCTATAGATAGTATTATAAACTTTAATAATTATAGCTAGAAGGACTTTATTATATAGCTAAAGGACAGAGTAATAAATAAGAACGCACACTACCTAAAAGCAATAAAGTTACTACTAAAGTTATAATAATAAGACGATTAGCTATTTATAGTATTTATTAAGATTTAGGGTAAGATAGAGGGGGAGTTACCTAAAGACATTTCTAAGAGAATTTAAATTTATATGTTTATTAATAGCTTAAACCATATAATAAGGAAGCAGGTCCTTAGCTAAGAGTTCCCTAAGTCTTAGGCATACCTTATTAGATAAGGTTATAAGGCAGAAGTAGCTACTAAGGGGTATAATGAGAGACCCTATTACTATAGGAAACAAGCTAGGTTAATATTACTATTAAAGGATAAGCAGGGGATAAGTAGTAAGAAAGAGATAACCTAGGGCTAGTAATCTTATTCTTGTTTTAAATGTGAAAAATACGGCTATATTGCTCCTTATTACAGAGCACCTAATTACAAGATGTGTGGTTTGGATAGGTATATAATAAGTTTGCACTATAGTAACTACAAAAAAGCAGCATAGGCTACGGACCTAAATATAATACTAGTAACTATAGCATGCGCTTAGGGACATATTATTATAGTTAAACCCCTAGGCTAAATTAAGAACTTTAAGAATAAAATTAATAACTCCTAAATAAGGATAAGAATAAAACTGTAGTAAGAAGGAAGCTAGGTAGTAGTAAACGCGCTATTTAACCCAGAAGCAACAAACTTAATAATATATTTAAACTTACTATTAAAGGCTGACTAAAGCAGGGTAAAAGCAAATAAGGCAAAGCTAGAGAGCACCTTACTAACAGAACTAAAGCACTAAAGTATTATTAATAAGGTAGTATAAATAACGGACAGTACAGGTTATAGCAAATTCTGTTAACTCTGCTACTATATAGCAGATACTAGAGAAGGACTAATCCTAGGAATAAACTAGGCTGTAGACTATAAGCCAAAAGTATTATTATAGGCATTAGGTTATTAGAGACACCTGGTAATAAGGAAACGCCTAAAGCTAGTTACTAGCTTATAATAGATTTACTATATAAAGAAAGCGGCAGGTATAATGCTAATCCTTAGCTAATATATAGTACAACTATTCATCTTCTAAGAAGAGCTAGTTAAAAACAAAATAAGTAAAGAGGTTACTATAAAAACACTTTTACTAAAATATAAAGAATTTACAGATGTGTTTTTAAAGGAGTTAGCTAGTAAGCTACCCTCTTTAAAAGGGAAAACTTATATAATAAAATTAATAGAAGGAGGAATGCTACTATAGGGACTAATTTATAACCTAGTAGAGAAAGAGCTATAAGTTCTCTGTAAATACTTAGCAGATATATAAAAGAAAGGCTAGATAAGAAGATTAATAAGTCTAGCAAGAGCTCTAATCTTATTTATGCTAAAAAAGGAAGGCTAACTACGCCTCTATATAGATTATAAAGGCCTTAATAGGGTTACTAAGAAGGATAAGGCCCCTCTCCCCCTTATATCAGAATTGTTAGATAGGTTAAGAGGAGTAATAATTTGTATGAAGCTGGACTTAAAAGATGCTTACTACTGGATACGTATCTGCAAGGGCAATGAGTGGAAGATAGCTTTCTAATACCAATATAGTTACTTTAAATATCTTATTATGCCTTTTAGCCTAGTAAACGCACCCGCTACCTTCTAAGAATATATTAATACTATACTAGGAGAGCTAGTGGATATAATATGTATTATTTATTTAAATAATATCCTAATCTATAGCAGTAATGTAGTAGTGCATAAGGGGCATGTTAAACTAGTCCTGTAAAGATTATATATTATAAAGCTATATGTGAACCTTAATAAATACAAATTCTTAATAATAAGGGTTAGCTTCCTTAGATTTATTATTATACTAAAGGGTATTAAAATGGAACTAAAACACATTAAGGCAGTAGTAGAATGGCCGCTACCTAGTAGCGTACTAGAGATATAAATCTTCCTTAGGTTTATAGGGTTCTACTAATGGTTTATTAGAGTATATAGTAAAATAGCTATTCTATTAACAGACCTTTTAAAAGGAGAGTTTAGAGAAACCTTTAAACTACCTTATAACATATAAGCTGTATTTAAGATGCTAAAATAAAAGTTTTTAGAAGCACTAGTCCTGGTTTATTTTAATTTAATAGCCTCCCTTTAAGTTAAAACAGATGCCTTAGCGTTTGCTATTAGCATAGTATTAGCAATATTAATGCTAGGCAATTGGCACCTAGTTATATATATATTGCAGAAGTTATTAGGTCCTGAACTCCACTATGTAATACCTAATACTAAGCTACTAGTCATATAAGAAGCTTTTTATATATAGAGGTATTACTTAGCTTACTTACAGTATTTAATAAAAGTGATTACTAATCACTTAAACTATAAATACCTAGTAATAAAACTAAAGCTCTCTAGTAGATAGGTTATAGTATTAGATAAACTTTATCTATATAATTTTATAATTAAGCATAGGCTAGGGAAGTTAAACCCGGCTAATAGACTATTATAAAGACCAGACTATTTCTTAAGAGTAGCTATAGCAGAGGCACAGTTATTATACCTGCTAATGTTTTTAGATAAGTTTGTAAAGAAGAAGCAGATTAATAGCAGTGCTAATAAGGTAGTATATACAATAGTATCCTAAGGCATAAAGGCCTTACTATAAGAGATATAAAGAGAAAGCAGCATAAGAGCTATATATTTAAGTAGCACATTAATAGTAACCCTATTTAGTAATGTAGTATTTAAGAGTTTAGAGCAAGCTAGTAGTAAGAAGACCTCCCTAGCTATACATCTAAGCAGCATAAGAGCTGCACATTTAAGTAGCACATTAATAGTAACCCTATTTAATAATGCAGTATTTAAGAGTTTAGAGTAAGCTAGTAGTAAGAAGACCTCCCTAGCTATATATTTAAGTAGCATAAGAGCTATACATTTAAGTAGCATATTAATAGTAACCCTATTTAATAATACGGTATTTAAGAGTTTAGAGCAAGCTAGTAGTAAAAAGACCCCCCTAGCTACATATCTAAGTAGCATAAGAGCTATATATTTAAGTAGCATATTAATGGTAACCCTATTTAATAATATAGTATTTAAAAGTTTAGAGCAAGCAAGTAGCAAGAAGACCTCCCTAGCTATGCATCTAAGTAGTATAAGAGCTGTATATTTAAGTAGTATATTAATAGTAACCCTATTTAATAATATAGTATTTAAGAGTTTAGAGCGAGCTAGTAGCAAAAAGACCTTCCTAGCTATGCATTTAAGCAGCATAAGAGCTGCACATTTAAGTGGCATATTAATAGTAACCCTATTTAATGATATAGTATTTAAGAATTTAGAGTAAGTTTATAGTAAGAAAACCTCCCTAGCTATATATTTACAAACACAGTTTATATAGGTATATAGTAATTTAGTAGCAAGACTAATAGTAATTAGGAAACAGAATGCTATTAGACACACTAAAGAGCTATTAGGTAAACCCATTATAACAGTAATTTAGAGAGCATAAAAGCAAGATTTATTATATAAAATACAAATAGCACTGCTTAGTAGTAGTAATATAATAGTTAAAGAGTACTAGGTAATTAATAAAAATAGTTTACTATGTTTTAACATAAGGGTATATATACTAGTAGGTATATATATAGAAATTCTAATACTTACTTATAATAACCTTATAGTAGGACACTAGGATATAAGCAAGATAATTTACAGAGTAGCTAAACAGTACTACTAGCTAGAATTATAAAAAGACATAAAAAACCATATAAGCTTATGCTTAAACTGTTAAGTTAATAAGTCTAGGTTATACTAACTATATAGCAAGCTAGCTATATTACTAATCCCTAGCAGACCCTTTTAAGAGCTTTCTATAAACTTTATTACTAGCCTTTCCCTAATAAAACAAGCTAGTAAAAAGGAGCATAATATAATTCTTATTATTATAAATTAATTCTTAAAATACGTGCTATATATAGCCACGTCTATAAGGATAATAAGCAGCAACCTTACTACTATCTTCCAAAGAAAGGACCAACACCGCGGACACGACGCGGTATCACGCCTAAAACGAAAAAGAAGCACAGAATTGGATTCCTTATTGTCGAATACCCCCCCTAGCGATAGCGCATCGCACAAGGGGAGTAAGCGGCGTAAGGGGTGTGATAATTAATAAATTTTCGCGTGGATCCATGACTAATGAAGGACAAGGCACTACCTAGGAAGAAATGCAATATTAAGGAGAGAATCCTAGAGTAATAGTAGTGTGGGAAAAACTAAAGAATAAAATAAAATCACTAAAGGAGTTAATAATAAAAGTTGTCCTAGAGGTAGAAATAACAGAAGTATAGGCTTCTATTAGGACCTTTATGTAAGTTACTATAGATACAGGAGGGGAGATAGCCTGAGCAAAGACTAGCACAGGAGATCTACAGGCGTTGATTATAAAAGCAATTAACAGCAAAGTTGAAACCACGGTTAAGAAGGCGGTTAAGGAGGCGATAGAGGCTGTCCCTAGGACTAGATTGATAGTTAGGGGGACTTAGGCAACTATTGCAGCTTACAGAGTCACAGGGCAGAATATAACGATACCTTTAGCCCGAACGGAGGGTATGGCGATACCAGCCTGCCATCACCAGGAAGTAATGGTAAAGGGAAATACTATTAGCAAGGCAGTTAAGAACAAATTACTAGGAGAGATTGTAAAGGCAGTAAACAGCGCTATTGGCGTAAAGGAGGTAATAGCAGCATGCAGGCTGCAGAGTGGAGACATAGTTATTATGTTTACTGAGGCAGGGAGGAAATGGAAGGAAAACACAGCCTGGGTGAGAGTTACCTTTAGACCTACGGCGGAAGTAAACAGGAAGATGTTTAGTGTGATTATTAAGGGATTCCTAACACAATTAACAAACCACGTTGCGATTAAGGATATAAGGAAAAACATTAAAAAGGAGAATAGTCTAAACATAGCAAAGATAATAGTGCAGAAGCCAAAGGGAACAGCGACGAGGGCACTACTAGTGGTTAGCGTTAAGGGCACCAAGGCAGCAAACTGCCTATGCTATAGGGGAATAGTATACCAAGCAGAGATTTTCAACGCCGAGCTATATAACGAGATAGTCCACCCAAAGTAATATTATAATTGCTATAAGATTAGATATATTGCCAGGCACTGTAAGGAGGAAGCAAGATGCGGCAGGTATGCTGCTGGAAAACACCCTAAGGGAGAGAGGACTTGCCCAACGTTAATAGGCAAGGTACAGGAGAAATGCCCAAATTACGCAGGGGCACATCCAGCATGGTCTTGGCTATGCTTGGTAAGCAATAATAGGTGGCAACAGGCCCGGGAGGCTTATGCTACGAGGCCGCTGTTCTTCCGCAACCATCGGTCGGAGGCCGTGACAGCTACTATAGGCAAGGGTTATTATAGAGAAGAGACCAGGGGATTAACAGAAAGGCAGCTAAGAGGAAGGAGTATATAACTAAGGGGCCTTTCTACAAGACGAACATACGAACTATAATCAGGATGGCAGAGACTAGCAGAGGAAGGCATGATGCTGGCCTTTCTATAACCGATAAGAGAGCAGAACAATACCGGAGCCAGCCCAACCAGGGTGCTCTGAAGCACACAATAAAGTACATAATTAAGGTCATGTACTGAAATACACGGAAGAAAAGCAATCTAGTACATCTGGCGTTGGGGCATGACGTTAGCCCTAAGGTGATAGCCATCCAGGAACCAGGAGGCTATAACAGTATACCGCCGAATCCATCTCGGGGGCACTATATATTAGCAACATATAGTGGAAGAATAGCGATTTATATACACCAGAAGGTTAAGGCAGGGCTTTGGACTATAGGGAGGGGGGAGGATTAGTGCAGTGTCAAGCTATGTAGAGTAGAGGTATACAATATATATTCCCTGGCTTACGAAAGGGGGTGGCAGACGCCTCTATAACACTTTGCCAATACCTAGGCAAAGGGCTGGAGTGTGTTTGTAGGGGACTTCAACTAACATCACCCCTTGTGGGACAGATTTAGCCGAACATCTCCAGGGCATGATAAGATGTTGGAATTTATAACGAGGTGGCAACTCGGCCTAGCTACGCTGTTTAGGGAAGTAATAAGGAGAGAACATAGCAGCAGGGACAGCACTATTGACCATGCGTGGACCACCCACGACGTTAGTGTTGAATTCATTGGGCCAGTGGAAATCGCCGGATCTAACCATGTGCCCCAGCTTATTAGCATCGGGACAAACAAGGAATTAAGCAACAGCCTAGGGTTGGTCCAGGGTTAGAGGACAGCGGACGAGAACCTTATTATAGCAGAGGCTTTAAACAGGCTTAGAAAGAAGGGGTTAGAGCTTCTGCTGTGCAACTGGCAAGAAATTGATAACTATATGCAGTGGCTTACCTAACAGCTTACGGAGATAGCTAATATAGCAGCACCTAAGCGACCTTAAGGGCATAGCAAACCACAGCCTTGGTGGAATAAAAGGGTAAGGGATGCAACAGCAGAGGCAAGACGTGCTAATAGGCAGTGGTAGCAATAATGGACGCAGGAAGCGTGGCAGGCCTTAATGGAAGCTATAAAAAAACAGGATTGTGTTATCTTGGAGGAGAAGAGAAGTAGCTGGCAACAGGTAGTTAGCGAGTTATCTAGGTCTAAAGGGAGTCTTTGGACCCTGGAGTGTTAGGCCCGGCTATGGAGTGGACTTCCTCCTAAAAGGCAACAGGTCCTACTACTAACCCAGCCAGGAGACAACGGCAGGGAGGAGATAGTGAAGGTTACACACGAGGGCAAGGCAAGGGTATTTGCAGAGAGGTTCTTCCCTCCATCCACAGCTAGGGCTCTAGGTCTGGAGGCAGAGGAGGGGACAAGATACTGTGATGATGATCAGGCAGTTCCCGTGTTTACAGAGGAGGAAATTAAAGAGGTTATGAAGAATACGGCAAGTTAGAAAGCCCTAGGACCGGACGAGCTGCTAACGGGTTTCCTTAAGCTATGTGGAGCGGCCCTAATATTGTGTTTAACACGCCTTGCGAATGCTTGCTGCAGCTTGGGATATTATCCGGCCTCCTTCTGACGAGCAAAGGTGGTAGTTCTACGTAAACCTGGGAAGTCCCCTGAGGAGTTAGGCAGACCGGGGGGGTAGAGGCCGATATTGCTGTTAAATACAATAGGCAAAGTGATTAAGGGAGCTATTGTAAGGAGGATTACTATTGTGGCAGAGGAAGGCTATATACTGCCGGACATGCAGATGGGTAACAAGGCTGGCAGATTAATGGAGATAGCACTGAGCATGCTAAAAGAGGTCGTGAGAACAGCGTGGCATTACCGGGGGATAGCATCATTACTGTAGCTGGATATTACTAGGGCGTTTGACACTGTTAGCCATAAATGATTAATCCGCACTATAAAGGAGTTAGGACTGCTAGGGTGGATGGCTAGATGGGCACAGGGCTTTACGTTAGAAAGGAGAGTATAATTGGCGTTTGACGGACGTATTACTGAGGAAATCCAAGTTACTGCAGGGGTTCTGTAAGGGTCGCCGGCGTCTCCTATCCTCTTCCTGCTCTATATTATGCCACTATATTAAAGACTAGCGGCGGCGGAATTAACGTTAATATTGGGGTTCTTGGATGATATAAACATTATAGTATATGGAAAAACAGCAGAGGAGACAAAAGTATAACTAGAAAGAGCCTGGAGAATATGTGAGAAGTGGTTGAAGGAGTATAGGCTAAGGTTCAACCTAGGAAAGAGCGAGCTAATGCACTTTACAAGGAAGAGGCAGGCGATTATAATGACGATCCGACTTAGCAGAGCAATAATACAACCGATATAATTAGCGCGATTCCTAGGGGTTTGGATTCACCAGAAGCTTCGTTAGTCAACCTATATAGAGAAGGTGAATGCCAAATTGTTACGGCAGAAATTAGCGCTTACAGCGCTGGCTACGTTTACGTGGGGATGCCGACTAGAGTGTGCAAGATCCCTTTATACGTAGGTAATATGAAGCATAATAGCCTATAGAGCTGGGATATACCACACCCGCAGCGAGCCAGAAGGGGTAGCATAGGGGGTAGTAAAGGCATTTGTAAGGGAACAGAACGAATGCTTAAGGCGGGTTATAGGGGCGTATAAGGCAACGCTAGTAACACTCTTAGAGACAGAAGCAGCAGTGCTGCTAGTGGATCTGTACCTTAATTACGTTAAATAATAATTCCACTAAAGACTTAAGGATAGTGGCATGGGCGAGAAGATACAGCAGGCCTGTAATTTGATAGCATTATAGCTATAACGCCAAGGAAGAGGCCGCCAACGTAATCGCTATAAGGCGTTTCCTGATGCCCCCCCCCCCCTCCCTGGCAGCCTTACAGCCAGACAGGAATTAGAGAGGGAGTGGGAAAAACGGTGGATCCGGCAGAGGCGTGAGGCTTGGGTAAGAAGAGGACAGGCAAAAGCAACAGCAGCAGACGAGGAACCTAACTTCAAGAGCACAAAAAAGATAGCAAAGCTTCACAATAGCCTGCTCAAGCATGAATCTGCGGCCCTAGTTCAGCTTTAAACGGAAAAAATAGGGCTAAATGCCTTCCTCTATAACAGACAGGTGCCCGAGGTAACTTCACTAATATGCTAATGCTGGGGAGGAGATAAGGATATCTACCACCTTATCCTGTCATGCCTAGAATATAACCATCTAAGACTGATTCTGGCGGTGCCTGTAATAAGAGATCCGCAGGAACTTAGGGCGGCACTTAATAACAAGAAGCTAGTACTAAATATCGTGAAGTGGGTGCTTTTGACTGGGCGACTTTAATAGTATAGGTTGGCGGAGGAGCTTAGTAAGGCGTGGCAGATACGCAATAACAAGGCTAAGAAAGGGACCAGAGGCAACGGAAACAATAGGATAGAGGAGGAAGAGCTGGACTAGGAGGGGAGGTGCTTATAGGGGGTTTTTACTAACATACTAACCTTTTATATAAAGCATAACCACACTTCTGTCATTGTCTGTAGTTCCGGGGAACTGGCAGATATCTTATACTAATGGTTGGAAATAATAAAGACTTTATATCAGAGGCTTAGCGGGAGCTATATGGAAGAATATGGGTTTTCTCCCCTATCTTAGGGTTTTTCCTATATTAAGAAGTTAGTTGATGAACTAGTTAGTGGCTCTAGCTACCTAGCGTACATGAATAATAATAATAATACTACTATCTTCCTTAAACATATATTTAAGGACTATAGTGCGCTAAAAGGGATTGTCTTAGATAAAGGGATAATATTTATTAGTAGTTTTTAGAGAACCTTTTACTACTTACTAGCAACTAAATAACTACTTAGTACTACCTTTTACTTATAAATAAATAGACAGACAGAAAGGGTTAACTAAGTCCTAGAGTACTACCTTAAAGTATTTAGAGCATAAGAGCAAACAGACTAGAAAGACCACCTATATTTAGCTTAATATGCTTATAATACTAGCAAGTACTTAGCCCATAGCTACTTTTTAGCAGAGTTATTATAAGGTTATTAGCTAAGGGGCCTAGACTATATTATAAAGGCACTAAATATTATAAACGTATAAGCAGAGATAAGAGTATAAGAATTATAATAATAACATAAGGCAACTAAGCAGCTACTATGTGTAACTTAAGAATAGTATATAAAGTATAATAATAAGAAAAGAGGCTTAATAAGTTTTTTGCTAGGTAACTATATGCTCTTATTAACTAAGAATATTAACCTTTATTAACTAAGCAAGAAGCTTATAGTAAAGTATTTAGGACCTTTTAAGGTTCTAGAGAAAGTAGGTGTATATAGACTGGCCTACTATCTAAAGCTTTTAAATAATATACGCCTGTATAATGTATTTAATATTACAAGTTTAGAGCTATATAAAGGTCTAAATTCTAATAAGGCTATAGTAATGTTGTAGCTACTTATTTATAACTAGGAATTATATAAGGTTAAGCAAATTATAATATATAAGTATTAAGGCAAGTAGCGTAAATACTTAGTAAAGTGAAAAGGCTATAATAAATTAGAGAATTCCTAGGTACTAAAAAGGAACTTTAATATGCAAGACATTATAACAGAATATAAAAGGAGTATAGTAGCAAGGTAGCAGAGTATACATATAATGCATTATAAGAGATATTAGCAATACTTAAAGATATATATTTCTATTAATACTGGACTAATAGCTACTACCTCGCCGCTAATAAGCTACTCTTATTTAGAGCTGTTATTAGATTCATTAGCACTAATAAAGTTAGATTTAATGCCAAGCAATTCCAACATAGCATAAGGAATAGTTGCAGGCATAACACGTGCAGTAAGGGGAGTTTCTCTTATAGTAGGCTTACGCAGCTAGTAATAAGTTAGCTATTATAAAGCTATAGATAGACTAGAAGATATATACATCCTTACTATAAGTATAGATGTATTATAGGTAGTTAGCGATCTCTATTTGTATAAGCATGGTAGTATAGGCAATGCCTTATAAGATTATAGCATGCTTGTTATTCTTAAGCTTAAGCTTAACGTCTGCCTAGAGACATATGCAGTAGGCATATTTATAAATATTAGAATTTTTCGTCTTAGCCATTATAGCAGCTAAATTCGCTTATGCACTTACAATACCCTAGGAATTATTAGCAGTAGATTAACTGTATTTAAGTAATAAACTTATAGGCATTTAATAGTAGTAAACGCTATTGGTTTTCTTCTTTATTTCTTTAAACATTTTCCGGTAGAGAACACTAATTTAAGCAGGCATTTAACAGTTAATTAGCAGTAACTAGAATAAGAATAATTATAGAGAACTAATGCTATTATACTTCTTATTGTTCCTTAAGCAATAGGAGCATTTAGCGCTACGGGCTATAATAATTAATAACAGGATAGTAGAGTATAAGTAGCATACTTATTGTTATATATCTTTCTATAGGGCTTAGGGATAATAATATATTTAAGAAGGTAAATAAGTTTAGTGCTATTAGACTTTAGGAAGATCTACTAAGTTACTGCTGTATAGCTATAATAATAATAAGGAATTTTTTAGACGCTAGCAGTAAGTCAGCTATAGCCTAGGGACATGAGTATTTAAACAATATACTAACTAACTCTAAAGACAGGCATTATAATATCTAGCTCCTTAGGAGGAAGAGAGGGAGCCATAACAGAAGTAGTAGAAGATTAGCTAGCATAAGGCATAACGACTAGCACTTGTTAGCTATAAGCAAGTAGCGCACATATAGTATTAAATATATAACTTACTAGACGGACAGGGCAGATAAAAAAGATAATAATAACGTTAAAATCTATACATATATTAGTAAAAGGGGAGTAATAGTAGCGGCTAAGCTGTAAGAAAGTAAAAACACAGTAGCAATAAGAGATAACATATAAGCAAATAACAATAAAGGAAAAAGGAAAAAACAGGTTAAAGAGAGGGGGGAAAAAGACCTTCTTATAGCTGGATAGTTAAGCTACTAATCCGATGCACATGCCTGGATTAACAACGTTATTTATATAATCAGGCACTAAGGTGCTTAAGAGCGATTTCTCTACAAGCAGTGCTAAAGCTATAATAAAGTAGTGAGCTATAAGCTAACATAAGCAGAGTAAGGCAGCTTTAATAACAAGAGAGAGTTAGAAGTAAATTACAAGTAATAAGGAAAAACAGCTTTAAGCCTAGCGGGCTTAGTATTATTATTATTATTCATGTACGCTAGGTAGCTAGAGCCACTAACTAGTTCATCAACTAACTTCTTAATATAGGAAAAACCCTAAAATAGGGGAGAAAACCCATATTCTTTTATATAGCTCCTGCTAAGCCTTTAATATAAAGTCTTTATTGTTTTTAACTATTAGTATAAGATATCTGCTAGTTCCCCTAGAACTGCAGATAATAACAGAAGTATGGTCGTGCTTTATATAAAAGGTTAGTATATTCATAAAAACCCCCTATAAGCACCTCCCCTCCTAATCTAGCTCTTCCTCCTTTATTCTATTATTTCTATTACCTTTAGTCCCATTCTTAGCCTTAATGTTATATATTTACTATGCCTTGTAAAGCTCCTCTACTAACCTATACTGCTAAAGTCGCCTAGTTAAGAGCACCTACTTTATAATATTTAGTGCCAGCTTTTTATTATTAAGTGCTGCTTTAAGTTCCTATGGGTCTCTTATTACTAGCACTACTAGGATTAGCCTTAAATAGTTATGTTCTAGGCATAACAGGATAAGGTAGTAAATATCCTTATCTCCTCCTTAGTATTAATATATTAATGATGTTACCTTAGGCACTTATTTATTATAAAGGAAGGCATTTAGCCTTATTTTTTCCGTTTAAAGCTGTACTAAGGCTGTAGATTTATGCTTTAGCAGGCTATTATAAAGCCTTACTATCTTTTTTATGCTTTTAAAGTTAGGTTCCTTATTTATTACTATTGCTTTTACCTGTCTTCTTCTTACTTAAGCCTTATACCTTTATTATATCTACTGTTTTTCCTACTCCCTCTCTAATTCCTGTTTAGCTATAAGGCTGCTAGGGAGGGGGGGGGGGGGCATTAGGAAACGCCTTATAGTAATTACATTAGCGGCCTCTTCCTTAGTATTATAGCTATAATGCTATTAAATTATAGGCCTGTTATATTTTCTTGCCTATACTACTATCCTTAAGTCTTTAGTAGAATTATTATTTAATATAATTAAGGTATAGATCTACTAGTAATACTGCTGCTTTTATCTTTAAAAGTGTTACTAGTATTGCCTTATATGCCCCTATAACCTGCCTTAAGCATTTATTCTATTCCCTTATAAATGCCTTTATTACCCCCTGTGCTACCCCTTCTGGCTTACTATGGGTGTAGTATATCCCAGCTTTATAGGCTATTATGCTTCTTATTACCTATATATAAAGGGATCTTATATACTCTAGTTAGCATTTCTATGTAAATGCAGCTAGTACTGTGAGTGCTAACTTCTGCTATAATAATTTAGTATTTACCTTCTCTATATAGGTTAATTAATAAAGCTTTTAGTAAATTTAAACCCCTAGGAATTACGCTAATTGTATTAGTTATATTGTTGTTCTTTTAAGTTAGATTATTATTATAATTACCTGCCTCTTCCTTATAAAGTATATTAGCTTGCTCTTTTCTAGGTTAAACCTTAGCCTGTACTCCTTTAACCACTCCTTATATATTTTCTAGGCTCTTTTTAGTTATACTTTTGTCTTTTCTGCTGTTTTTTTATATACTATAATGTTTATATTATTTAAAAACCCTAATATTAATATTAATTCCGCTGCTACTAGTCTTTAATATAGTAGTATAATATAGAGCAGGAAGAGGATAGGAGACGCTAGTAACCCTTATAGAACCCCTGTAGTAACTTAGATTTCCTTAGTAATATGTCTATTAAATGCTAATTATGCTCTCCTTTTTAATATAAAGCCCTGTGCCTATCTAGCTATTTACTCTAGTAGTCCTAACTCCTTTATAGTACGGATTAATTATTTATAGCTAATAGTATTAAACACCCTAGTAATATCTAGCTATAGTAATAATACTATCCCTTAGTAATACTATGCTATCCTTATAATCTCTTTTAATATGCTTAGTGCTATCTCTATTAACCTGCTAGCCCTATTGCTTATTTATATGTTTAGTAGTATATAGCCTTCCTTTGCTATAATAGTAATCCTCCTTATAATAACTCCCTTAATTACTTTTCTTATTATATTTAATAGTAATATCGGCCTCTATTCCTCTAGTCTGCTTAACTTCTTAGGGGTTTTCCTAGGTTTATATAAAACTACTACCTTTACTTACTAGAAGGTAGCCGGATAGTGTTCTAAACTATAGTATGTATTTATAAGATATGTTAAACATAATATTAGGGCTGCTTTATATAGCTTAAGGAAACCTGTTAGTAGTTTATCTAGCTTTAGAGCTTTTTAACTTACTGTATTTTTTATAACTTCTTTAATTTCCTTCTTTATAAACATAGGAGCTACCTAATTATTACTATAGTATCTTATCTCTGCCTTTATCTTTAGACCTAAAGCCCTAGCCGTAGATAAAGGAAAGAACCTCTTTATAAATGCCTTTACCTTACCCTTATATATAACCTTTACTATTTCCTCCTTACTGTTATCTCCTGGCTAAGTTAGTTATAGGACTTATTATATCTTAGGAGAAAGTCTACTTTATAGCCAGGCCTAGTGCTTTAGGGTCTAAAGGCTCCCTTTAGACCTAAATAACTTGCTAACTGCTTGTTACTAACTGCTTTTCTTTTCTTTTAAGATTATATAATCCTGTTTTCCTATAGCTTCTGTTAAGGCTTACTATGATTCCTATGTCTGTTGTTATTACTACTGCTTATTAATATATCTTGCCTTTACTATTATATCCTTTACCCTTTTATTTTACTAAGGCTATAGTTTACTATGCTCTTAAGGTTGTTTAGGTGCTGCTATATTAGCTATCTTTATAAGTTATTAGGTAAGCTATTTTATATAGTTATTAATTTCCTATTAGTTACTTAGCAGGAGCTCTAACCCCTCCTTTTTAAGCTTGTTTAAAGCCTTTGCTATAATAAGGTTCTTATTTACTATCCTTTAACCCCGGACTAACCCTAGGCTGTTGCTTAATTTCTTACTTATTTTAATACTAATAAGCTAAGGCATATGGTTAAATCCGGCGATTTCTACTAGCCTAATAAATTTAATACTAACGTTGTAAGTAGTCTATATATGGTTAATAGTGCTATCCCTGCTACTATATTCTCTCCTTATTACTTCCCTAAATAGTATAGCTAGGCTAAGTTGCTACCTTATTATAAATTCTAATATCTTATTATGCCCCTAAGAGGTTTAGCTAAATCTATCCTATAAGGGGTAGTATTAGTTAAAGTCCCTTATAAACATACTCTAGCCCTTTACCTAGGTATTAGCAAAGTGTTATAAAGGCGTTTACTACTCCCTTTTATAAGGTAGAGAATAAATGTTATATACCTTTACTTTATATAGCTTAATACTATACTAATCCTCCTCCCTTTCTATAGTTTAAAGTTTTATCTTAACCTTTTAATATATATAAATTACTATTTTTCTGCTATATATTACTAATATATAGTGCTCCTAAGATAGATTTAGTAGTATATTATTATAACCTCCTGGTTTTTAAATGGCTATTACCTTAGGGCTAATATTATGCCTTAATACTAGATATACTAAATTGCTTTTCTTTTATATATTTTAGTATATAACCTTAATTATGTACTTTATTGTATGCTTTAGAGCTCCTTAGTTAGGCTGGCTTTAGTATTATTTTACCCTCTTATTAGTTATAAAAAGGCTAGTATTATGCCTTTCTTTACTAGTTTCTATTGTCCTAATTATAGCTTATAAATTTATCTTATAAAAGGGCCCCTTAGTTATATGCTCCTTCCTTTTAGCTGCCTTTCTATTAGTCCCCTAGTCTTTTCTTTATAATAACCCTTACCTGTAGTAGCTATTACAACCTCTAGCTAATAGCTGTAGAAGAATAGCAGCCTTATAGCATAAGCCTTCCTAGCCTACTGCTATTTATTATTACTTACTAAGCATAGCTAAGACCATGCTAGATATGCCCTTATATAATTTAGGTATCTCTCTTATACCTTATCTGTTAATATTAGGTAAGTTCTCTTTTCCTTAGGGTATTTTTTAGTAGCATACCTACTATATCTTGCTTTCTCCTTATAGTACCTAGTAATATACCTAATCTTATAGTAGTTATAATATTGCTTTAGGTAGATTATATTGTTATATAGCATAGATGAATTAATTATTAAACCCCCCCCCCTATATTTGTACTGCAGCATACTTGTAACCTAAGCGTTACTAATACTAATTAGTGGTTGCTAATAACTATAGATTTATAAAGGTTTAAAATACGGAACACCGCGGATATAACGCGGTATTACGCCTAAAACAAAAAAGAAGCACAGAATCAGATTCCTTATTATTAATTACCCCCCCTAGCAATAGCGCATTACATAAGGGAAGTAAGCAGCATAAGGGGTGTAATAATTAACAAATTTTTACGTAGATCCATAACTAATAAAGAATAAGGCACTACCTAGGAAGAAACATAATATTAAAGAGAGAATCCTAGAGTAATAGTAGTGCAGGAAAAACTAAAAAATAAAATAAAATTACTAAAGGAATTAATAATAAAAGTTATTTTAAAGGTAGAAATAATAAAAGTATAGGCTTTTATTAGAACTTTTATATAAATTACTATAAATGTAAGAGGGGAGATAGCCTAAGTAAGAACAGACATAGGAGGCCTACAGGCCTTAATTATAGAAGCGGTTAGCAGTAGAGTAGAAACCATAGTTAAGAAGGCAGTTAAGGAGGCAATAAAGGCTGTTTATAGGACTAGATTAGTAGTTAGAGGGACTTAGGCAAATATTACAGCTTATAGAGTTATAGGGTAGAATATAACAATACCTTTAGCCTAAACAGAGGGTATGGCAATACTAGCCCGCTATTACTAGGAAGCACTAGTAAAGGAAAGTACCATTAGCAAGGTAATTAGAAACAGATCACCAGGAGAGATTATAAAGGCAGTAAACAGCACTATTAGCATAGAGGAGGCAGTAGTAGCACGCTAATTACAGAGTAGAAATATAGTTATTATATTTATAAAAGCAGGGAGAAAATAAAAGGAAAACACAGCCTAGGTAGGAGTTGCCTTTAGACCTAAGGCAGAAGTAAATAGGAAGATATTTAGTGTAATTATTAAGGGATTCCTAATACAATTAACAAACCACATTATAATTAAGGATATAAGGAAGAATATTAAAAAGGAGAATAAATTAAATATGGCAAAGATAATAGTATAGAAGCTAAGAGGAATAGCGACAAGAGCACTATTAGTAGTTAGTGTTAAGGGCACTAAGGCAGTAAACTGACTATGCTATGGGGAAATAGTATACTAAGTAGAGATTTTTAATGCTAAGCTATATAACAAGATAATCTACTTAAAGCAATGTTATAACTACTATAAGATTAGACATATTGCTAAATACTATAAGAAGAAAGCAAGATACGGCAGGTATACTGCTGGAAAACACCCTAAGGGAAAGAGGACTTGCCTAATGTTAATAGGTAAGGTATAGGAGAGATGCCTAAATTATACAGGGGTACATCTAGCATGGTCTTAACTATACTTAGTAAGTAATAAGAGATAGTAGCAGGCCAGGGAGGCTTATGCTATAAGGCCGCTGTTCTTCTGTAACCATTAGTCAGAGGTTATAACAGCTACTACAGGCAAGGGTTATTAGGGAGAAGAAACCGGGGGACTAATGGAGAGGCAGCTAAGAGGAAGGAGCATATAACTAAGGGGCCCTTTTATAAGACAAACCTATAAGCTAAGATTAGGACAATAGAGACTAGTAGAGAAAGGCATAATGCTAGCCTTTTTACAGCCGACTAAAGGGCCAAACAATACCGGAGCCAGCCTAACCAGGGTGCTCCAAAGCACACAATAAAGTATATAATTAAGGTTATATACTAGAATACACAGAAGAAAAGCAATCTAGTACATCTGGCGTTAGGGCATGACGTCAGCCCTAAGGTGATAGCTATCTAGGAACCAGGAGGCTATAACAGTATACTGCTAAATCCATCTTAGGGACACTATATATTAGTAATATATAGTAGAAAAATAGTAATTTATATATACTAAAAGGTTAAGACAGGACTTTAGACTATAGGGAGGGGGGAGGATTAATATAGTGTTAAGCTATATAAAGTAGAGATATATAATATCTATTCCCCGGCTTATAAAAGGGAGTAGCAGACGCCTTTATAACACTTTACTAATACCTAGGCAAAGGGCCAGAGTGTATTTATAGGGGACTTTAACTAATATCACCCCTTATAGGACAGATTTAGCTAAACATCTCCAGGGCATAATAAGATATTAGAATTCATAATAAGGTAGCAACTCGGCCTAGCTATGCCGTTTAGGGAAGTAATAAGAAGAGAACATGGCAGCAGGGATAGCACTATTAACCATGCATAGACCACCTATAACGTTAGTATTAAATTCATTAGGCTAGTAGAAATCGCCAGATCCGACCATATGCCCTAGCTTATTAGCATTAGGACAAATAAGGAATTAAGCAACAGCCTAGGGTTAGTCCGGGGTTAGAGGACAGCAGATAAAAACCTTATTATAGTAAAGGCTTTAAACAGGCTTAGAAAGAAGAGGTTAAAGCTTCTGCTATATAACTAGCAAGAAATTAATAACTATATACAGTAGCTTACCTAACAGCTTACGGAGATAGCTAATATAGCAGCACTTAAGCGACCTTAAGGGCATAGTAAACCATAGCCTTAGTAAAATAAAAGGGTAAGGAATGCAACAGTAAAGGTAAGACATGCTAATAAGCAATAGTAGCAATAACAGACGTAAGAAGCATAGCAGGCCTTAACAGAAGCTATAAAAAAACAGGATTATATTATCTTAGAGGAGAAGAGAAGTAGCTAGCAATAGGCAGTTAGTAAGTTATCTAGGTCTAAAGGGAGTCTTTAGACCCTAGAGCATTAGGCCTAGCTATAGAGTAGACTTCTTCCTAAAAGGTAACAGGTCCTACTACTAACCTAGCTAGAAGATAATAGCAGGGAGGAGATAGTAGAGGTTATATATAAGGGTAAGGCAAGGGCATTTGCAGAGAGGTTCTTCCCTCTATTCACAGCTAGGGCTCTAGGTCCAGAGGCAGAGGAGGGGATAAGATACTATAACAATAATTAAGCAGTTCCCGTGTTTATAAAGGAGGAAATTAAAGAGGTTATAAAGAATATAATAAGTTAAAAAGCCCTAGGACCAGACAAGCTGCTAACGGGTTTCCTTAAGCTATACAGAGCAGCCTTAATATTATATTTAACATGCCTTATAAATGCTTGCTATAGCTTAGGATATTATCCGGCCTCCTTTTAATAAGCAAAGGTAATAGTTCTATATAAACCTAGGAAGTCCCCTAAGGAGTTAGGCAGACCGGGGGGGTAGAGGCCGATATTGCTATTAAATATAATAAGTAAAGTAATTAAGGGAGCTATTATAAGGAGGATTACTATTATAGCAAAGGAAGGCTATATACTACCGGACATATAAATAGGCAATAGGGCTGGCAGATTAATAGAGATAGCACTAAGCATGCTAAAAGAGGTCGTAAGAATAGCATAGCATTACTAGGGAATAGCATTATTATTACAGCTAGATATTACTAGGGCGTTTAATACTATTAGCTATAAACAATTAATCCGCACTATAAAGGAGTTAGGACTGCTAGGGTAGATAGCCAGATAGGCACAGGGCTTTATATTAAAAAGGAGAGCATAATTAGCGTTTAACGGACGTATTACTAAGGAAATCTAAGTCACTATAAGGGTTTTATAAGGGTCGCTGGCATTTCCTATTCTCTTCCTGCTCTACATTACGCCATTATATTAAAAACTAGCAGCGGCGGAATTAACGTTAACATTGGGGTTCTTAGATAATATAAATATTATAGCATATAAAAAAACGGCAGAGGAGATAAAAGTATAACTAGAAAGAGCCTAGAGAATATATAAAGAGTGGTTAAAGGAGTATAAGCTAAGGTTTAACCTAGAAAAGAGCAAGCTAATATACTTTATAAGGAAGAGGCAGGCAATTATAATGATAATCTAACTTAAAAGAGCAATAATATAACCGACATAATTAGCGCGATTCCTAGGGGTTTGGATTTACCAGAAGCTTTATTAGTTAACCCATATAGAGAAGGTAAATGCTAAATTGTTATAGTAGAAATTAGCGCTTATAGCGCTAGCTGTGTCTATGTAAGGATGCCAACTAAAGTGTGTAAGATCCCTTTATATATAGGTAATATAAAGCATAATAGCCTATAGAGCTGGGATATACTATACCTATAGCAAGCTAGAAGGGGTAGCACAGGGGGTAATAAAGGCATTTATAAGGAAACAGAATAAATGCTTAAGGCGGGTTATAGGGGCATATAAGGCAACACTAGTAATACTCTTAGAGACAGAAGTAGCAGTGCTACTGGTAGATTTATACCTTAATTACATTAAATAATAATTCTACTAAAGACTTAAGGATAGTAGTATGGGTAAGAAGATATAGCAGGCCTGTAATTTAATAGCATTATAGCTACGACGCCAAGGAAGAGGCCGCTGATGTAATCACTATAAGGCGTTTCCTGATGCCCCCCCCCCCCTCCCTAGCAGCCTTATAGCCAGATAGGAATTAGAGAGGGAGTGGGAAAAATGGTGGATCTGGCAGAGGCATAAGGCTTAGGTGAGAAGAGGACAGGCAAAAGTAATAGCAGCAGACAAGGAACCTAACTTCAAGAGCATAAAAAAGATAGTAAAGCTCTATAATAGCCTGCTTAAGTATAAATCTATAGCCCTAGTTTAGCTTTAAACGGAAAAAATAGGGCTAAATACCTTCCTTTATAACAAACAGGTACTTAAGGTAACTTTACTAATATGCTAATACTAGGGAGGAGATAAGGATATCTACTACCTTATCCTGTTATGCCTAGAATATAACCATCTAAGACCGATTCCAGTAGTGCCTATAATAAAAGATCCACAGGAACTTAGGGCAGCGCTTAATAATAAGAAGCTAGCACTAAATATTATAAAGTAGGTGCTTTTAACTAGGCAACTTTAGTAGTATAGGTTGGCAGAGGAGCTTAGTAAGGCATGGCAGATACACAATAACAAGGCTAAGAAAGGGACTAAAGGCAATAGAAATAACAGGATAAAGGAGGAAAAGCCGGACTAGGAGGGGAGGTGCTTATAGGGGGTTTTTACTAACATACTAACCTTTTATATAAAGCACAACTATACTTCTGTCATTGTCTGCAGTTCCGGGGAACTGGTAGATATCTTATACTAATAGTTAGAAACAATAAAGACTCTATATTAAAGGCTTAGCGGGAGCTATATAAAAGAATATGGGTTTTCTCCCCTATCTTAGGGTTTTTCCTATATTAAGAAGTTAGTTGATGAACTAGTTAGTGGCTCTAGCTACCTAGCGTACATGAATAATAATAATATTGTTATATAGCTTAGCATTAAAAATCTCTGCTTAGTATACTATTCCCCTATAGCATAGGCGGTTTACTGCCTTAGTACCCTTAATACTAACTACTAGTAGTGCCCTTATTACTGTTCCCTTTGGCTTTTATACTATTATTTTTGCTATATTTAAACTATTCTTCTTTTTAGTGTTCTTCCTTATATCCTTAATTATAATATGGTTTATTAATTATATTAGGAATCCCTTAATAATTATACTAAACATCTTTCTATTTACTTCTACCTTAGGTTTAAAGGCAACTCCTACTTAGGCTGTGTTTTCCTTTTATTTCCTCCCTGCTTTAGTAAATATAATAATTATATTTTTACTTTATAGTTAGCATGCTACTACTATCTTCTTTATACTAATAGTACTATTTACTACCTTTATAATCTCCTTTAGCAATCTATTCCTAACTGCCTTACTAATAGTATTTTCCTTTATTATTACTTTCTAGTAATAGCAGGCTAGTATTACTATACCCTCTGTTTAGGCTAAAGGAATTATTATATTCTACCCTATAACTTTATAAGCTATAATAGTTACCTAAGTCCCCCTAACTACTAATTTAGTCCTAGGAATAGCCTTTATTACCTTTTTAACTGCCTTCTTAACTATGGTTTTTACCTTACTATTAACTGCCTTTATAATTAAAGCCTATAGGCCTTCTATATTAGTTCTTATTTAGGCTATCTCCTCTCTTATATCTATAGTAATTTATATAATAATTTTAATAAAAGCCTATACTTTTATTATTTTTACCTTTAAAATAACTTTTATTATTAATTCCTTTAGTAATTTTATTTTATTTTTTAGTTTTTCTTATGCTATTACTACTCTAGAATTCTCTCCTTAAAGCTATATTTCTTCTTAGGTAGTGCCCTGTTCAATACACAGATCCGGATTTTAAAAAACACCGCGGATACGACGTGGTATTATGCCTAAAACAAAAAAGAAGCATAAAATCATATTCCTTATTATTAATTACCCCCCCCTAGTAATAGCGTATTATATAAGGGAAGTAAGCAGCATAAGGAGCATAATAATTAATAAATTTTTATATAAATCCGTAACTAATAAAGAATAGGGCGCTACCTAAGAAGAAATATAGCCTTAAGGAGAAAATCCTAGAGTAGCAGTAGTATAAGAAAAACTAAAAAATAAAATAAAATCACTAAAGGAATTAATAATAAAAGTTATTCTAAAGGTAGAAATAATAAAAGTATAAGCTTTTATTAAAACTATTATATAAATTACTATAAATATAGGAGGGGAGATAGCCTAAATAAGAACTAGCACAGGAGGCCTATAGGCTTTAATTATAAAGGTAGTTAATAGTAAGGTAGAAACCATGGTTAAGAAGGCAGTTAAGGAGGTAATAAAGGCCATTCCTAGGACTAGATTAGCAGTTAAGGGGACTTAGGTAATTATTACAGCTTATAGAGTTATAAGGTAAAAGATAATAATCCCTCTAGCTTAAACAAAGGGTATGGTAATACTAGCCTGCTATTACTAGAAAGTAATAGTAAAAGGAAACACTATTAGTAAGGCAGTTAGGAACAGATTGCTAAGGGAGATTATAAAGGTGGTAAATAGCGCTATTAGTATAAAGAAGGCAGTAGTAGCATACTAACTATAGAGTAGAAATATAGTTATTATGTTTACTAAAGCAGGGAGGAAATAAAAGGAAAACACGGCCTAAGTAAGAGTTACCTTTAGACCTAAGGCAGAAGTAAATAGGAAGATATTTAGTGTGATTATTAAGGAATTCCTAATATAATTAATAAACTACATTATAATTAAGGATATAAGGAAGAACATTAAAAAGGAGAATAGTTTAAACACAGTAAAGATAATAGTATAGAAGCTAAAGGAATTAGTAATAAGGGCACTACTAGTGGTTAGTATTAAGGGCACTAAGGCAGTAAACTGCCTATACTATAGGGGAATAGTATACTAAGCAGAGATTTTTAATACTAAGCTATATAACAAGATAATCCACTTAAAGCAATATTATAACTATTATAAGATTAGGTATATTACTAGGTACTATAAGGAGAAAGCAAGATATAGCAGGTATACTACTAAAAAACACTCTAAGGGAAAGAGAACTTGCTTAATATTAATAAGTAAGGTATAGGAGAGATGCCTGAATTATGCAGGGGCATACCTAGTATAGTCTTAGCTATGCTTAGTAAGTAATAATAAATAGCAGCAGGCTAGGGAGGCTTATGCTATAAGGCTGCTATTCTTCTGCGGCCATTAGCTAGAGGTTATAACAGCTGCTATAAGTAAGGGTTATTATAGAGAAGAGACTAGAGGACTAATAAAAAGGCAGCTAAAAGGAAGGAGTATATAACTAAGGGGCCCTTTTATAAAATAAATCTATAAGCTATAATTAGGATAACAGAGACTGGCAGAGGAAGGTATAATGCTAGCCTTTTTATAACTAATAAGAGAGCAAAACAATACCAGAGCTAGCCTAACTAGGGAGCTCTAAAGCACATAATAGAGTACATAATTAAGGTTATATACTAGAATATATAAAAGAAAAGCAATTTAGTATATTTAGTGTTAGGGCATGACGTTAGCCCTAAGGTAATAGCTATCTAGAAACCAGGAGGTTATAATAGTATACTACTAAATCTATTTTAAGGGCACTACACATTAGCAATATACAGCGGAAGAATAGTAATTTATATATATTAAAAGGTTAAGATAGGACTTTAAATTATAAAAAGAGAGGAGGATTAGTATAGTATTAAACTATATAAAGTAAAGGTATATAATATCTACTCCCCGGCTTATAAAAGGGAGTGGCAGATGCCTTTATAACACTTTGCTAATACCTAGGCAAAGGGCTAGAGTATGTTTGTAGGGGACTTCAACTAATACCACCCCTTATAGGACAGATTTAGCCGAACCTCTTAGGGGCATAATAAGATATTAGAATTTATAATAAGGTGGCAACTTAGCCTAGCTATGCTGTTTAGGGAAGTAATAAGAAGAGAATATAGTAGCAGGGATAGTACTATTAACTATGCGTAGACTACTTATAACGTTAGTGTTAAATTCATTAGGCTAGTGGAAATCACTAGATCTAACCATATGCCTTAGCTTATTAGCATTAGGATAAGCAAGGAATTAAGTAATAGCCTAGGGTTAGTCTAGGGTTAGAGGACAGCAGATAAGAACCTTATTATAGCAAAGGCTTTAAACAGGCTTAGAAAGGAGGGGTTAGAGCTCCTACTAAGCAACTAATAGGAAATTAATAACTATGCAAAATAGCTTACCTAGTAACTTATAGAGATAGCTAATATAGCAGCACCTAAATAACCTTAAGGGCATAGTAAATTACAGCCTTAGTAGAATAAAAGGGTAAAAGATGTAATAGTAGAGGCAAGATGTGCTAATAGGCAGTGGTAGTATTAACAGACATAGGAATTATAGTAGGCCTTAAAAGAAGCTATAGGAAAACAGAATTATATAATCTTAAAGGAGAAGAGAAGTAGTTAGTAATAGGTAGTTAGTAAGTTATCTAGGTCTAAAGGGAGCCTCTAGACCCTAGAGCGCTAGGCCTAGCTATAGAGTAAACTTCCTCCTAAGATATAACAGGTCCTACTACTAACTCGGCTAGGAGATAACAGTAAAGAGGAGATAGTAGAGGTTATATACAAGGGTAAGGCAAAGGCATTTGTAAAGAGGTTCTTTTCTTTATCTATGGCTAGGGCTTTAAGTCTAGAGATAGAGGTAAAGATAAGATACTATAGTAATAATTAGGTAGCTCCTGTGTTTATAGAGGAGGAAATTAAAGAAGTTATAAAAAATACAGCAAGTTAGAAAGCCCTAGGGCCGGATAAGCTACTAATAGGTTTCCTTAAGCTATACAGAGCAGCCTTAATATTATATTTAACACGTCTAGCTAATACATATTATAGTTTAGAATACTATCCGGCCACCTTTTAGCAAGCAAAGGTAATAGTTCTATATAAACCTAGGAAGACCCCTAAGAAGTTAAGCAGACTAGGGGGATAAAGGCTAATATTACTATTAAACATAATAGAAAAAGTAATTAAGGGAGCTATTATAAGGAGGATTACTATTACAGCAAAGGAAGGCTATATACTACTAGACATATAAATAAGCAATAGGGCTGGCAGATTAATAAAGATAGCACTAAGCATGCTAAAAGAGGTTATAAGGACAGCATGGCATTACTAGGGAATAGTATTATTACTATAGCTAGATATTACTAGGGCGTTTAACACTATTAGCCATAAATAATTAATCTGTACTATAAAGGAGTTAGGACTACTAGGGTAAATGGCCAGATAGGCACAGGGCTTTATGTTAAAAAGGAAAGTATAATTAGTGTTTAATAGACATATTACTAAGGAAATCCAAGTTACTACAGGGGTTCTGCAAGGGTTACTAGCGTCTCCTATTCTCTTTCTGCTCTATATTATGCTACTATATTAAAGACTAATAGCAGTAGAATTAACATTAATATTAGGGTTCTTAAATAATATAAACATTATAATATATAGAAAAACAGTAAAGAAGATAAAAGTATAACTAGAAAGAGCCTAGAGAATATATAAGGAGAAGTGCTTATAATAAGAGATCATTAAGGTAAAGGACCAACACCGCGGACACGACACGGTATCACGCCTAAAACAAAAAAGAAGCACAGAATCGGATTCCTTATCATTAAATACCCCCCCTAGCGATAGCATATTACGCAAAGGGAGTAAGCAGTGCAAGGGGTGCGATAATTAACGAATTTTCGCGTGGATCCGCGACTAATAAAGGATAAGGCACTACCTAGGAAGAAATGCAATATTAAGGAGAGAATCCTAGAGTAATAGTAGTGCAGGAAAAACTAAAGAATAAAATAAAATTATTAAAGGAGTTAATAATAAAAGTTATTCTAGAGGCAGAAATAATAAAAGTGTAGGCTTTTATTAGGACCTTTATATAAGTTACTATAGATACAGGAGGGAAGATAGCCCGAGCAAAGATTAGCACAGGAGATCTATAGGCATTAATTATAGAAGCGGTTAATAGTAAAGTTAAAACCACGGTTAAGAAGGCGGTTAAGGAGGCAATAGAGGCCGTCCCTAGGACTGGATTAACGGTTAGGGGGACTTAGGTGACTGTTACAGCTCGCGGAGTTATAGGGCAGAATATAATAATACCTTTAGCCTGAACGGAGGGTATGGCAATACTGGCCTGCCATTACTAGGAAGTAATAGTAAAGGGAAACACTATTAGTAAGGCAGTTAGGAATAGATTGCCAGGAGAGATTATAAAGGCAGTAAACAGCGCTATTAGCATGGAGGAGGTAATAGTAGCACGCAGGCTGTAGAGTGGAGACATAGTTATTACGTTTACTGAGGCAGGGAGGAAATAGAAGGAAAACACAGCCTAGGTAAGAGTTACCTTTGGACTTATGGCAGAAGTAAACAGGAAGATGTTTAGTGTGATTATTAAGGGATTCCTAATACGATTAACAAACCACGTTGCGATTGAGGATATAAGGAAAAACATTGAAAAGGAGAATAGTCTAAACATAGCGAAGATAACAGTGCAGAAGCCAAAGGGAACAGCAATAAGGGCACCACTAGTGGTTAGCGTTAAGGGCACTAAGGTAGTAAACCGCCTATGCTATAGGGGAATAGTATACTAAGCAGAGATTTTTAACGCCAAGCCATACAATAAGATGGTCTACCTAAAGCAATGTTATAATTACTATAAGATTAGATATATTGCTAGGCACTGCAAGGAGGAAGTAAGATGCAGCAGGTGTGCTACTAGAAAATACCCCAAGGGAGAGAGGACTTGCCTAATGTTAATAGGCAAGGTACGGGAGAGATGCCTAAATTGCGCAGGGGTATATCCAGCATGGTCTCGGCTATGCTTAGTAAGCAATAATAGGTGGCAACAGGCCCGGGAGGCTTACGCTATAAGGCCGCTGTTCTTCTGTGACCATTGGTCAGAGGCCGTGACAGCTACTATAGGCAAGGGTTATTATAAAGAAAAGACCGGGGGATTAACAGAAAGGCAGCTAAGAGGAAGGAGCATATAACTAAAGGGCCTTTTTACGAGATAAATATATAAACTATGATTAGGACGGCAGAGACCGGCAGAGGAAGGCACAATGCTAGCCTTCCTATAACTAATAAGAGAGCAGAACAATACTGGAGCCAGCCCAACCAGGGTGCTTTAAAGCACATAATAGAGTACATAATTAAGGTCATATACTAGAATATACGGAAGAAAAGCAATCTAGTACATCTGGTGTTAGGGCATAACGTTAGCCCTAAGGTGATAGCCATCCAGGAACCAGGAGGCTATAACAGTATACTGCCAAATCCATCTCAGGGGCACTATACGTTAGCAACATACAGTGGAAGAATAGCGATTTATATACACCGGAAGGTTAAGGCAGGGCTTTAGACTATAGAGAGGGGGGAGGATTAGTGTAGTGTTAAGCTATATAGAGTAGAGGTATATAACATATATTCCCTGGCTTATGAAAGGGGGTGGCAGATGCCTCTATAACACTTTGCTAATACCCAGGCAAAGGGCCGGAGTGTGTTTGTAGGGGACTTTAACCAATATCACCCCTTGTGGGACAGATTCGGCCGAACATCTCCGGGGTATAATAAGATATTAGAATTTATAACGAGGTGGCAACTCGGCCTAGCTACGCCGTTTAGGGAAGTAACAAGGAGAGAATATAGTAGCAGGGACAGCACTATTAACCATGCGTGGACCACCCACGACGTTAGTATTAAATTCATTAGGCTAGTGGAAATCGCCGGATCTGACCATGTGCCCCAGCTTATTAGCATTAGGACAAACAAGGAATCAAGCAACAGCCCAGGGTTAGTCTGGGGTTGGAGGACAGCGGACGAGAACCTTATTATAGCAGAGGCTTTAAACAGGCTTAAAAAGAAGGAGTTAGAGCTTCCGCTGTACAACCGGCAAGAAATTAATAACTATGCACAGTAGCTTACCTAACAGCTTACAGAGATAGCTAATATAGCAGCACCCAAGCAACCTTAAGGGCGTAGCAAACCACAGCCTTAGTGGAATAAAAGGGTAAGGGACGCGATAGTAGAGGCAAGACGTACTAATAGGCAGTGGCGGTAATAACAGACGTAGGAAGCGTGGCAGGCCTTAACGGAAGCTATAAAAAAACAGGATCGTGTTATCTTAGAGGAGAAGAGAAGTAGCTAGCGATAGGCAGTTAGCGAGTTATCCAGGTCTAAAGGGAGTCTTTAGACCCTGGAGCGTTAGGCCTGGCTACAGAGTGGACTTCCTCCTAAAAGGCAACAGGTCCTACTACTAACCCGGCTAGGAGACAACAGTAGGGAGGAGATAGTGGAGGTTACACATAAGGGCAAGGCAAGGGCATTTGCAGAGAGGTTCTTCCTTCTATCCACGGCTAGGGCTTTAGGTCCAGAGGCAAAGGAGGGGACAAGATACTGTAACAATGATTAGGCAGTTCCTGTGTTTACAGAGGAGGAAATTAAAGAGGTTATAAAGAATATAGTAAGTTAGAAAGCCCTAGGACCAGACAAGCTGCTAACGGGTTTCCTTAAGCTATATAGAGCAGCCCTAATATTGTGTTTAACACGCCTTGCGAATGCTTACTATGGCTTAGGATATCATCCGGCCTTCTTCTAACGAGCAAAGGTAGTAGTTCTATGTAAACCTAGGAAGTCCCCTGAGGAGTTAGGCAGACCGGGGGGGTGGAGGCTAATATTGCTGTTAAACATAATAGGCAAAGTGATTAAGGGAGCTATTATAAGGAGGATTACTATTGCGGCAGAGGAAGGCTATATACTGCTGGATATGCAGATAGGCAACAGGGCTAGCAGATTAATGGAGATAGCACTAAGCATGCTAAAAGAGGTTGTGAGAATGGCGTGGCATTACTAGGGAATAGCATCATTACTACAGCTAGATATTACTAGGGCATTTAACACTGTTAGCCATAAATGATTAATCCGTACTATAAAGGAGTTAGGACTGCCAGGGTAGATGGCCAGATAGGCACAGGGCTTTACGTTAGAAAGAAGAGCATAATTAGCGTTTGACGGATATATTACTAAGGAAATCCAAGTCACTGCAGGGGTTCTGTAAGGGTTGCTGGCGTCTCCTATCCTCTTCCTGCTCTATATTACGCTACTATATTAAAGACTAGCGGCGGCGGAATTAATGTTAATGTTGGGGTTCTTGGATGATATAAACATTATAGTATATAGAAAAACAGCAAAGGAGACAAAAGTATAACTAGAAAGAGCCTGGAGAATATGTGAGGAGTGGTTGAAGGAGTATGGGCTAAGGTTTAACCTAGGAAAGAGCAAGCTAATGCACTTTATAAAGAAGAGGCAGGCGATTATAACGACGATCTGACTTAGCAGAGCAATAATATAACCAACACAATCAGCGCGATTCCTAGGGGTTTGGATTCACTGGAAGCTTCGTTAGTCAACCTATATAGAGAAGGTGAATGCTAAATTATCACGGCAGAAATTAGCGCTTATAGCGCTAGCTGTATTTACATGGGGATGCCAACTAGAGTATGCAAGATCCCTTTATATGCAGGTAATACAAAGCACAATAGCCTATGGAGCTGGGATATACCACACCCATAGCGAGCCAGAAGGGGTAGTATAGGGGGTAGCAAAGGCATTTATGAGGGAACAGAATAAATGCTTAAGGCGGGTTACAGGGGCATATAAGGCGACGCTAGTAATACTCTTAGAGACGGAAGCAGTAGTGCTGCCAGTGGATCTGTACCTTAATTACGTTAAACGACGATTCCACTAAAGACTTAAGGATAGTAGTATAGGCAAGAAGATACGGCAGGCCTGTAATTTAATAGCATTGCAGCTACGATGCTAAGGAAGAGGCCGCTGATGTAATCGCTATAAGGCGTTTCCTGATGCCCCCCCCCCCCTCCCTGGCAGCCTTACAGCCAGACAGGAATTAGAGAGGGAGTGGGAAAAACGGTGGATCTGGTAGAGGCGTGAGGCTTAGGTAAGAAGAGGACAGGTAAAAGTAATAGCAGTAAACGAGGAACCTAACTTTAAGAGCATAAAAAAGATAGTAAAGCTTTATAATAGCTTGCTTAAGCATAAATCTGTGGCCTTAGTTTAGCTTTAAACGGAAAAAATAAGGCTAAATGCCTTCCTTTATAACAAACAGGTGCCTAAGGTAACTTTACTAATATACTAATGCTAGGGAGGAGATAAGGATATCTACCACCTTATCCTGTCATGCCTAGAATATAACTATCTAAGACCGATTCCGGCGGTGCCCGTAATGAGAGATCCGCGGGAACTTAGGGCAGCGCTTAATAATAAAAAGCTAGCACTAAATATTATAAAGTGGGTGCTTTTGACTGGGCGACTTTAGCAGTATAGGTTGGCAGAGGAGCTTAGTAAGGCGTGGCAGATACATAATAATAAGGCTGAAAAAGGGACTAAAGGCAATAGAAATAACAGGATAGAGGAGGAAGAGCTAGACTAGGAGGGGAGGTGCTTATAGGGGGTTTTTACTAACATACTAACCTTTTATATAAAGCATAACCACACTTTTGTTATTGTTTGTAGTTCCGGGGAACTGGCAGATATCTTATACTAATGGTTAGAAACAATAAAGACTTTATATTAGAGGCTTAGCGGGAGCTATATAGAAGAATATGGGTTTTCTCCCCTATCTTAGGGTTTTTCCTATATTAAGAAGTTAGTTGATGAACTAGTTAGTGGCTCTAGCTACCTAGCGTACATGAATAATAATAATAATATATAAGGAGTAGTTAAAGGAGTATAGGCTAAGGTTTAACCTAGGAAAGAGCAAGCTAATACACTTTATAAGGAAGAGGCAGGCGATTATAACGACAATCTGACTTAAAAGAGCAACAATACAACTGATATAATTAGCGTAATTCCTAGGGGTTTAGATTTACTAGAAGCTTTATTAGTTAAACTATATAAAGAAGGTAAATGCTAAATTATTATAGCAGAAGTTAGTACTCACAGTACTAGCTATATTTACATAGGGATGCCGACTAGAGTGTGTAAGATCCCTTTATATATAGGTAATAAAAAGCATAATAGCCTATAGAGCTAGGATATACCACACCTATAGCAAGCTAAAAGGGGTAGTATAGGGGGTAGTAAAGGCATTTATAAGGGAATAGAATAAATGCTTAAGGCGGGTTATAGGGGCATATAAGGTAATACTAGTAATACTTTTAGAGACAAAAGCAGCAGTACTGTTAGTAGATCTGTACCTTAATTATATTAAATAATGATTTTACTAAAGACTTAAGGATAGTAGTATAGGTAAGAAGATATAGCAGGCCTGTAATTTAATAGTATTGCAGCTATAACACTAAGGAAGGGGCTGCTAATGTAATCACTATAAGGCGTTTCCTAATGCCCCCCCCCCCCTCCCTAGCAGCCTTATAGCTAGATAGAAATTAGAGAGGGAGTGGGAAAAATAGTAGATATAGCAGAGGTATAAGGCTTGGGTAAGAAGAGAATAGGCAAAAGTAACAGCAGCAGATAAGGAACCTAACTTTAAGAGCATAAAAAAGATAGCAAGGCTTTATAATAGCCTGCTAAAGCATAAATCTACGGCCTTAGTGCAGCTTTAAACGGAAAAAATAGGGCTAAATGCCTTCCTTTATAATAGATAGGTGCCTAAGGTAATATTCCTAATATATTAATGCTAGGGAGGAGATAAGGATATCTACTACCTTATTCTATTATACCTAGAACATAACTATTTAAGGCTAATCCTAGTAGTGCTAATAATAAAAGACCTGTAGGAACTTAAAGCAGCGCTTAATAATAAGAAGCTGGCACTAAATATTATAAAGTAGGTGCTCTTAACTAGGCGACTTTAGTAGTATAGGTTAGCAGAGAAGCTTTATAAGGCGTGGTAGATTTGTAATATTAAGGCTAAGAATAGGACTAGAGGTAACGGAAATAATAGAATAGAGGAGGAAGAACTAGATTAAGAGGGAAGGTGCTTATAAGGGGTTTTTACTAATATACTAACCTTTTATATAAAGCATAACCATACTTCTGTTATTATTTGTAGTTCTAGGGGAACTAGCAGATATCTTATACTAATAGTTAAAAATAATAAAGACTCTATATTAGAGGCTTAGCAGGAGCTATATAGAAGAATATGGGTTTTCTCCCCTATTTTAGGGTTTTTCCTATATTAAGAAGTTAGTTGATGAACTAGTTAGTGGCTCTAGCTATCTAGCGTACATGAATAATAATAATAATAATAGTGCCCTGTTCTTTATTAGTTATAGATTTATATAAAAATTTATTAATTATTATGCCCCTTATACTACTTACTTTCCTTATATAATGTGCTATTACTAGGGGGGGTAATTAATAATAAGGAATCTGATTTTATGCTTTTTTTCTGTTTTTAGCGTAATACTGCGTCGTATCCGCAGTGTTTGTAGTTAGGCCGCCCTTTTTTAAAGGTGTATAATTTTAGCGGGCTTAGTAATGTCACAGAGTTAACATTAAGAATAAGTATAAGCTAGAACCTAGCAGAGACCTTGCTACAAGGTTATTGTAAGATCAGATTTACTATTAAAAGGACAGGAAGCAGGGTAGGTTTAGCACAATATATATACGTTTAGTAAAGTTATAACAAATAATAACACATAAGTTATAGACCTAAGAAAAGGGGTATTACTAGGTTATAATAAGGGAGTTAAAAGGGAGCAGAGACTAAGGCCTAGGACTATCTATAGTAATTAAGGGTAATTACAGACAAAAGGAGGCGCTCTGTTAGGGGAGTTATAAGATAAGAGCATAAGAGTATAGAGACCCACTAGGGCAAGCCGCGCCCTAGCTATATATAGGTATATAGGAGGACAGGCCTTATAGAGAAATAAAGAGGCTAGTAAATATAGTATTTACATTACCGACCCTACCTGCAGCTATTTAGCTATAAGTACGCTTGACTACAGCCTTTACTCCACTAGTAGACCTCCAACCGTGACAGGGATAATGTAGAAGTATAGTGTTATAGCTATAGTACTGCCCTAGGTTACATAACATAGTAATCCAGCTAATTAGGGCATGTGCATTGTGCGTATGACCTATAATTCCCGGTTACTATTATATATCCCTTCCATCCTTAAGACAAGCGATTCCAACACTTATAGTTAAATTTAAGATTATCTTTAAGGGTAAACTTAAATCTACTAGGAGCTTTAGCGTTTATCTGGCATTAGTGATAGGCATATATGATTTTTCCTATATTAGCTTTGTTAAAATCTTTACTAGCTTTAGCGAGAAGGTTGTATAGTTAGTTAATTAAAGGGTAGCTAAATTAATAATAAAGTTAGTAAATTTTTGCTTTTAAGAGCATAAAGACAGTAGATTCTTAGGAACTAATTATCTACTAAGGATGTCCTTATTTCTAAATAATAGGTACTTTTTTTTCTCTTTAAATAAGAAGGTTCTTAAGATTATTAAGCTTAATACCTATTTTATTTATATTTATAATAAAATATAGGAAAGGCGTAGTACTATTAAGAATATAAAAAGAAATTATACTAAAAATCATAGGAAGCTTTAAAATGCTATTTAATGTTATACTTCTAGTACTAAAGTTAATAGTTCTTTAGTTAGAAAAAGGCTTAATTATAAGGTCTGTTATAAGACGTATTAAGGCTTTAACTTAACCTTAGCTAGTAGTTAAAATTCCGGCTGCTTTAGTATCTAAAAGGATACTATAAAACGTTTCTATAGTATATTATAAATCTATAAGAAATACCTGCTATTATGTGGTTTTATTAGTATTGCAGTTATAAGGGTCTTTAATAAATAATGCATGTTTAAAAGCGTTATCTTATAGGAAGTTTATAGTTAAGGTAAAAAAAAAAGGGGGATTAGGTGCTTATATAAAGAAATTTATAAACATAAGGGTTTCTTATACTTCTTTGTTACTTTATGCTTTTTCTTTTTTAAAGGCAATAAATACTATGTTTTAGGTAGCTTTTTTATATTTATTTTTATTACTACTATGTAAGGGTAATAACTTTTTATCTTTACCTTTAAATGCTTATAAGAATGCATAAAATTAGCATTTAGAAGGAGGGGATTTATACCTTTAGTTATTCTACTAAGTTTCTTTTGCTTTCTTTTATTTAAAGGTAGGATAGTTAATTAACTAATATCCTTCTTTGTAATAAATAAAGCATTTCTTAGATTTAGCTTTATTTTAGGGTTAGAAAGCTTATAAATATTATTAGTTAGTAAACAAGACTATATTAGTGCTTAGGGTAGTGTTTTAAGGTTAATACTTACTTTCTCTTATATTCCATTAGCTTATAAATAATTTCAAAACAGGTTTTATTATATCTTTTATTATAAGGTAGTAGTAAATATTACTAACTATGCCTTTATAAGTATTAGTTTAAACATAGGTTATCTGGTTAAATTTAGGGCTATCTTAAATAGATATTTCTAGTTAGTGCCTAAGGATTATATCTTTTTTAAAGGGGGGGTAAAGACTATTAAATAAGTTTAAGAGCTATTAAATTATTAATTCCAAATATTTAAGTTTAGTCTTTATTGGATTTTTAGCTATAATATAATAAAACTTTATCTCTTAAAATCGTATTTAGTAGAATTTTTGATTTTCTTTAGTCTTAAAGTTTTCCTTTATTTATTTAGTTATTATATTAAATAAAATAAGTCTTCTACTAAATTTCTTAAGATAATACTTATAGGCATTACCTATAAGCATTATTAATAGTATAAACGGGTATAACTTAGGTAAAATTCCTTATACTATATAGATATTCTTAAAGATTAGGACTTTAGAATATATAAAGTTAAAAAGTATACTAAAATACTTATTTTCCTTATTATAAACTCTAGTAAGAGAGTTTAAGGCTTTTTAGTTTATATTAGTGATTTCCTTTAATATTATTTATTATTTTAAGGAAGAGGGGATTGTTATTTTTATTATTATTCATGTACACTAGGTAGCTAGAGCCACTAACTAGTTCATCAACTAACTTTGTAATATAGGAAAAACCCTAATATAGGGGAGAAAACCTATATTTTTTTATATAGCTCCTGCTAAGCCTTTAATATAGAGTTTTTATTATTTTTAACTATTAGTATAAGATATCTGCTAGTTCCCCTGGAACTGCAGATAATAATAGAAGTATAATTGTGCTTTATATAAAAGGTTAGTATATTAGTAAAAACCCCTTATAAGCACCTCCCTTTCTAATCCGGCTCTTCCTCCTTTATTTTATTATTTCTATTACCTTTAGTTCTATTCTTAGTCTTAATATTATATATCTGCCATGCCTTATAAAGCTCCTTTGCTAACCTGTACTACTAAAGTTACTTAGTTAAGAGCACTTACTTTATAATATTTAGTGCTAGCTTTTTATTATTAAGCACTGCTTTAAGTTCCTATAGGTCTCTTATTATAGGCACTACTAGGATTAGCCTTAGATGGTTATGTTCTAGGCATAATAGGATAAGGTAGTAAATATCCTTATCTCCTCCCTAGTATTAATATATTAGTAATATTACTTTAGGCACCTATTTGTTATAAAGGAAGGCATTTAGCCCTATTTTTTCTATTTAAAGCTATACTAAGGCTGTAGATTTATGCTTTAGCAGGCTATTATAAAGCCTTGCTTTTTTTTTATACTCTTAAAGTTAGGTTCCTTATTTATTACTATTACTTTTGCCCGTTCTCTTCTTATCTAAGCCTTATGCCTCTGCTATATCTACTATTTTTCCCACTCCCTTTTTAATTCCTATTTAGCTATAAGGCTATTAGGGAGGGGGAGGGGGGCATTAGGAAATGCCTTATAGTAATTACATTAGCAGCCTCTTCCTTAGCATTATAGCTATAATGCTATTAAATTACATACCTATTATATTTTCCTACCTATACTACTATTCTTAAGTCTTTAGTAGAATTATTACTTAATGTAATTAAGGTACAAATCTACTAGTAGCACTGCTGCTTTTATCTCTAAGAGTGTTACTAGTATTACCTTATATGCCCTTATAACCCGCCTTAAGCATTTATTCTATTCCCTTATAAATGCCTTTACTACCCCCTATACTACCCCTTTTAACTTACTATAGGTGTAGTATATCCTAGCTTTATAGGCTATTATACTCCTTATTACCTATATATAAAGGGATCTTATATACTCTAGTTAGCATCCCTATATAAATATAGCTAGTACTATAAGTGCTAACTTCTGCTATAATAATTTAGCATTTACCTTCTTTATATAAGTTAACTAATAAAGCTTCTAGTAAATCTAAACCCCTAGAAATCGCGCTAATTATATTAGTTATTATTCATGTACGCTAGGTAGCTAGAGCTACTAACTAGTTCATTAACTAACTTCTTAATACAGGAAAAACCCTAAGATAGGAGAGAAAACCTATATTCTTTTATATAGCTCTTACTAAGCCTTTAATATAAAGTCTTTATTATTTTTAACTATTAGTATAAAATATCTGCTAGTTCCCCCAGAACTGCAAATAATAACAGAAGTATGGTTGTGCTTTATATAAAAGGTTAGTATATTAGTAGAAACCCCCTATAAGCACCTTCCCTTTTAATCTAGCTCTTTCTCCTTTATTTTATTATTTTTATTACCTCTAGTCCTATTCTTAGCCTTAATATTATATATCTACTATGCCTTATAAAGCTCCTCTGCTAACTTATACTACTAAAGTTACCTAGTTAAGAGCACTTACTTTATAATATTTAGTGCCAGCTTTTTATTATTAAGTGCTACTCTAAGTTCCTATAGGTTTCTTATTACTAGTACTACTGGGATTAGCCTTAGATAGTTATATTCTAAGCATAATAGGATAAGGTAGTAGATATCCTTATTTCCTCCCTAGTATTAACATATTAGTGATATTACCTTAGGCACCTGTCTATTATAAAGAAAGGCATTTAGCCTTATTTTTTCCGTTTAAAGCTATACTAAGGCTATAGATTTATGCTTTAGCAGGCTATTATAAAGCCTTACTATCTTTTTTATACTCTTAAAGTTAGGTTCCTTATTTATTACTATTACTTTTGCCTGTTCTTTTCTTACTTAAGCCTTATACCTCTGTTATATCTACTGTTTTTCCCACTCTCTCTTTAATTCCTATTTAGCTATAAGGCTACTAAGGAGGGGGGGGGGGGCATTAGAAAACGCCTTATAGTAATTATATTAGCAGCCTCTTTCTTAGCATTATAGCTGTAATACTATTAAATTACAGGCCTGTTATATTTTCTTACTTATATTACTATTCTTAAGTCTTTAGTAAAATCATTATTTAATATAATTAAGGTATAAATCTACTAGTAGTACTACTGCTTTTATTTTTAAGAGTATTACTAGTATTGCCTTATATGCCCCTATAACCCGCCTTAAGCATTTATTCTATTCCCTTATAAACGCCTTTACTACCCCTTATATTACCTCTTCTAGTTTGCTATAAGTATGGTATATTCTAGCTTTATAGGCTATTATGCTTTTTATTACCTATGTATAAAGGGATCTTATACACTTTAGTTAGCATTCCTATATAAACACAGCTAGCACTATAAGTACTAACTTCTACTATAATAATTTAGTATTTACCTTCTTTACATAGGTTAACTAATAAAGCTTTTAGTAAATCTAAACCCCTAGAAATTATACTAATTATATCGGTTGTATTATTGTTCTTTTAAGTTAGATTATTATTATAATTACCTGCCTCTTCCTTATAAAGTATATTAGCTTGCTCTTTCCTAGGTTAAACCTTAGCTTATACTCCTTTAACCACTCCTTATATATTCTTTAGGCTCTTTTTAGTTATACTTTTATCTCCTTTACTGTTTTTTTATATACTATAATGTTTATATTATCTAAGAACCCTAATATTAATATTAATTCTGCTACTACTAGTCTTTAATATAATAGTATAATATAAAGTAAAAAGAGAATAGGAGACGCTAGCAACCCTTATAGAACCCCTGTAGTAACTTGGATTTTCTTAGTAATATGTCTATTAAACACTAATTATGCTCTTCTTTCTAATGTAAAGCCCTGTGCCTATCTGGCTATCTACCCTAGCAGTCCTAACTCCTTTATAGTATAGATTAATTTTTTATAGCTAATAGTATTAAACGCCCTAGTAATATCTAGCTATAGTAATAATACTATTCCCTAGTAATGCCATGCTATCCTTATAACCTCTTTTAGTATGTTTAGTGCTATCTTTATTAACCTGCTAGCCTTATTGCCTATTTATATATCTAGTAGTATATAGCCTTTCTTTACTATAATAGTAATCCTTTTTATAATAGCTCCCTTAATTACTTTTCCTATTATATTTAATAGTAATATTAGCCTTTATCCCCCTGGTTTGCTTAACTTCTTAAGGGTTTTCCTAGGTTTATATAAGACTACTACCTTTGCTTATTAGAAGGTAGCTGGATAGTGTTTTAAACTATAGTATGTATTTATAAGACGTGTTAAACATAATATTAGGGCTACTCTATATAGCTTAAGGAAACCTATTAGCAGCTTATCCGGCCCTAGGGCTTTTTAACTTGCTATATTCTTTATAACTTCTTTAATTTCCTCCTTTGTAAACATAGGAACCACTTAATTATTACTATAGTATCTTATCTCTGCCTTTATCTCTAGACCTAAAGCCCTAGCTGTAAATAGAGAAAAAAACCTCTTTATAAATGCCTTTGCCTTACCCTTATATATAACCTTTACTATCTCCTCCCTACTGTTATCTCTTAGCTAAATTAGTAGTAGGACCTATTATATCTTAGGAGGAAGTCTACTCTATAGCCAGGCCTATTGCTCTAGGGTCTAGAGGCTCCTTTTAGACCTAAATAACTTACTAACTACCTATTACTAACTACTTTTCTTTTCCTTTAAAATTATATAATCCTGTTTTTCTATAGCTTTTATTAAGGCCTGCTATAATTCCTATATCTGTTAATACTACTACTGCTTATTAGCACGTCTTACCTTTACTATTACATCCTTTACTCTTTTATTTTACTAAGGCTATAGTTTACTATACCCTTAAGGTTATTTAAGTGCTATTATATTAGCTATCTCTATAAGTTATTAGGTAAGCTATTTTATATAGTTATTAATTTCCTATTAGTTACTTAGCAGGAGCTCTAACCCCTCCTTTTTAAGCCTATTTAAAGCCTTTACTATAATAAGGTTCTTATCTGCTATCCTCTAACCCCAGACTAACCCTAGGCTATTGCTTAATTCCTTGCTTATTTTAATGCTAATAAGCTAAGGCATATAGTTAGATTTAGCGATTTCTACTAGCCTAATAAATTTAATACTAATATTATAAGTGGTCTATATATAGTTAATAGTGCTATCCCTGCTGCTATGTTCTCTTCTTATTACTTCCCTAAACAGTATAGCTAGGCCGAGTTACTACCTTATTATAAATTCTAATATCTTATTATACCCTTAAGAGGTTTAGCTAAATCTATCCTATAAAGGGTGGTATTAGTTAAAGTCCCTTATAAACATACTCTAGCCCTTTACCTAGGTATTAGCAAAGTATTATAAAGGCGTTTACTACTCCCTTTTATAATCTAGGGAATAAATATTATATACCTTTACTTTATATAGCTTAATACTATACTAATCCTCCTTCCTCCCTATAGTTTAAAGTCCTATCTTAACCTTTTAATATATATAAATTACCATTCTTCTATTATATATTGCTAATATATAATGCTCTTAAGATAGATTTAGCAGTATACTGTTATAACCTCCTGGTTCCTAAATAGCTATTACCTTAGGGCTAATATTATGCCCTAATGCTAGATATACTAAATTGCTTTTCTTCTGTGTATTTTAGTATATAACCTTGATTATATACTTTATTATATGCTTTAGAGCTCCCTAGTTAGGCTGGCTCTGGTATTGTTTTGCCCTCTTATTAGTTATAAAAAGGCTAGCATTATACCTTTCTCTGCTGGTCTTTATTATCCTAATTATAGCTTATAAATTTATCTTACAAAAGGGCCCCTTAATTATATGCTCCTTCTTCTTAGCTGTCTCTCTATTAATCCACTAGTCTTTTTTCTATAATAACCCTTACCTATAGCAGCTGTTATGACCTCTGGCTAATAGCCGCAGAAAAACAGCAGCCTTATAGTATAAGCCTTCCTAGCTTACTGCTATCTATTATTACTTACTAAATATAGCTAAGACTATGCTAAATATGCCCCTATATAATTTAGGTATTTCTCCTATACCTTACCTATTAATATTAGGTAAGTTCTCTCTCCCTTAGGGTGTTTTTTAGTAGCATACCTACTATATCTTGCTTTTTCCTTATAGTACCTAGCAATATACCTAATTTTATAGTAGTTATAATATTGCTTTAGGTAGATTATCTTATTATATAGCTTAGCATTAAAAATCTCTGCTTAGTATACTATTCCCCTATAGCATAGGCAGTTTACTGCTTTAGTACCCTTAATACTAACTACTAGTAGTGCCCTTATTACTATTCCCTTTAGCTTCTATACTATTATCTTTACTGTATTTAAACTATTTTCCTTTTTAATGTTCTTCCTTATATCCTTAATTATAATATGGTTTATTAATTATATTAGGAATCCCTTAATAATTACACTAAACATCTTCCTATTTACTTCTGCCTTAGGTCTAAAGGTAACTTCTACTTAGGCTGTGTTTTCCTTCTATTTCCTCCCTGCTTTAATAAACATAATAATTATATCTCCACTTTATAGTTAGCATGCTGCTACTGCTTCCTTTATACTAATAGTGCTATTTACTGCCTTTATAATCTCCCTTAGTAATCTGTTTTTAATTACCTTACTTATAGTATTTCCCTTTACTATTGCTTTCTAGTAATAGCAGGCTAATATTACTATACCCTCTGTTTAGGCTAAAGGGATTATTATATTCTACCCTATAACTTTATAAGCTATAATAGTTACCTAAGTCCCCTTAACTGCTAATCTAGTCCTAGGAATAGCCTTTATTACCTTCTTAACTGCCTTCTTAACTATAGTTTCTACCTTACTATTAACTACCTTTATAATTAAAGCCTATAGGCCTCCTATACTAGTTCTTATTTAGGCTATCTCCCTTTCTGCATTTATAGTAATTTATATAATAATTTTAATAAAAGCTTATACTTTTATTATTTCTGCCTTTAAAATAACTTTTATTATTAATTCCTTTAGTAATTTTATTTTATTCTTTAGTTTTTCCTATGCTATTACTACTTTAGGATTCTCTCCTTAAAGCTATATTTCTTCTTAAGTAGCACCCTATTCTTTATTAGTTATGGATCTATATAAAAATTCGTTAATTATTACGCCCCTTACGCTGCTTACTCCCCTTATGTAATATGCTATTGCTAGGGGGGGTAATTAATAATAAGGAATCCGATTCTATGCTTCTTTTCTGTTTTAGGCGTAATACCGCGTCGTATCCGCGGTGGGTTATTCTTCTTCCTCTTTTCTTTTTAATTATATTAGTTATATTGTTGTTTTTTTAAGTTAGATTATTATTATAATCGCCTGCCTCTTTCTTATTAAGTATATTAGCTTGCTCTTCCCTAGGTTAAACCTTAGCTTATATTCCTTTAACTACTCCTTATATATTCTTTAGGCTCTTTTTAGTTATACTTTAGTCTTCTTTACTGTTTTTTTATATACTATAATGTTTATATTATCTAAGAACCCTAATATTAATATTAATTCTACTACTGCTAGTCTTTAATATAATAGCATAATATAAAGCAAAAAGAGAATAAAAGACGCCAGCAACCCTTACAGAACCCCTGCAGTAACTTGGATTTCCTTAGTAATATATCCGTTAAACGCTAATTATACTCTTTTTCCTAATATAAAGCCCTGTGCCTATCTGGTTATCTACCCTAGCAGTTCTAACTCCTTTATAATATAAATTAATTATTTATAGCTAATAGTATTAAATGCCTTAGTAATATCTAGCTATAGTAATAATACTATTTCCTAGTAATACTATGCTATTCTTACTACCTTTTTTAGTATACTTAGTGCTATCTTTATTAACTTACTAGCCTTATTACTTATTTATATATCTAGTAATATATAGCCTTCCTTTACTATAGTAGTAATCCTCCTTATAATAGCTCCCTTAATTACTTTTCTTATTATGTTTAATAGTAATATTAGCCTTTATCCCCCTAGTCTGCCTAACTCCTTAGGGGTTTTCCTAGGTTTATATAGAACTACTACCTTTACTTACTAGAAGGTAGCCGGATAGTGTCCTAAACTATAGTATATATTTATAAGGCATATTAAACACAATATTAAGGCTGCTCTGTATAGCTTTAGGAAACCTATTAGCAGCTTATCCGGCCTTAGGGCTTTCTAACTTGCTATATTCTTTATAACTTCTTTAATTTCTTTCTTTATAAATATAGGAACTACCTAATTATTACTATAGTATCTTATTTCTACCTTTATCTCTAAACCTAAAGCCCTAGCTATAAATAAAGAAAAAAACCTCTTTATAAATGCCTTTACCTTACCCTTATATATAACCTTTACTATCTCCTCCTTACTATTATCTCCTAGCTAAGTTAGTAGTAGGACCTGTTATATCTTAAAAGGAAGTCTACTTTATAGCTAGGCCTAGCGCTCTAGGGTTTAGAGACTCCCTTTAGACCTAGATAACTTACTAACTACTTATTACTAACTACTTTTCTTTTCCTTTAAGATTATATAATTCTGTTTTCCTATAGCTTTTATTAAGGCCTGCTATAATTCCTATATTTATTAATACTACTACTACCTATTAGTATGTCTTACCTCTATTATTATATTCTTTACCCTTTTATTCTACTAAGGCTATAGTTTACTATGCTCTTAAGGTTGTTTAGGTACTACTATATTAGCTATCTCTATAAGTTATTAGGTAAGCTATTATATATAGTTATTAATTTCCTGTTAGTTATATAGCGGGAGCTCTAACCCTTCCTTTCTAAGCCTGTTTAAAGCCTTTACTATAATAAGGTTTTTATTTACTGTTTTCTAACCCTAGACTAACCCTAGGCTATTGCTTAATTTCTTAATTATTCTAATGCTAATAAGCTAAGGCATATGGTTAGATCTAGCGATTTCCACTGGCCTAATAAATTTAATACTAATATTATAAGTAGCTCACATATAGTTAATAGTGCTATTCCTACTACTATATTCTCTCCTTATTACTTCCCTAAACAGCGTAGCTAGGCCGAGTTACTACCTTGTTATAAATTCTAATATCTTATTATACCCTTAAGAGGTTTAGCTAAATCTATCCTATAAGGGGTGGTATTAGTTAAAGTTCCTTATAAATACACTCTAGCCCTTTACCTAAGTATTAGTAAAGTATTATAAAGGCATCTGCTACTTCCTTTTATAAGCTAGGGAATAAATATTATATACCTTTACTTTATATAGCTTAATACTATACTAATCCTCCCCCCTTCTTATAGTCTAAAGTCCTATCTTAACCTTTTAATATATATAAATTACTATTCTTTTACTATATATTACTAATATATAGTGCCCTTAAAATAGATTTAGTAGTATATTATTATAACCTTCTGGTTTCTAAATAGCTATTACCTTAGGGCTAACATTATACCCTAATACTAAATATACTAGATTGCTTTTCTTTTATGTATTTTAGTACATAACCTTAATTATATACTCTATTATATGCTTTAGAGCACCCTGGTTAGGCTAGCTTTAGTATTGTTTTGCCCTCTTATTAGTTATAAAAAGGCTAGTATTATGCCTTTCTTTGCTAGTCTTTATTATCCTAATTATAGCTTATAGGTTTATCTTATAAAAGGGCCCCTTAGTTATATACTCCTTTCTCTTAGCTATCTCTTTATTAGTCCCTTAGTCTTTTCTTTATAATAACCCTTGCCTATAGCAGCTATTGCAACCTCTGGCTAATAGCTATAGAAGAACAGCGGCCTTATAGCATAAGCCTTCCTAGCCTGCTATTATTTATTATTACTTACTAAGCATAGCCAAGACTATGCTAGGTATACCTCTATATAATTTAGGCATCTCTCCTATACCTTACTTATTAATATTAAGTAAGTTCTCTTTCTTTTAGGGTATTTTTTAGTAGTATACTTACTATATCTTGCTTTCTCCTTATAGTACCTAGTAATATGCCTAATCTTATAGTAGTTATAATATTGCTTTAGGTAAATTATCTTATTATATAGCTTAGTATTAAAAATCTCTACTTAGTATACTATTCCCCTATAGTATAGGCAGTTTACTGCCTTAGTGCCCTTAATACTAACTACTAGTAGTACTCTTATTACTATTCCCTTTAGCTTTTATACTATTATCTTTACTATATTTAAACTATTTTCCTTTTTAATATTCTTCCTTATATCCTTAATTATAATATGGTTTATTAATTATATTAGGAATCCCTTAATAATTACACTAAACATCTTCTTATTTACTTTTACCTTAGGTTTAAAGGTAACTCTTACTTAGGCTGTGTTTTCCTTTTATTTCCTCTTTACTTTAGTAAATATAATAACTATATCTTTACTCTATAGTTAGTATACTACTATTACCTTCTTTATACTAATAGCACTATTTACTACCTTTATAATCTCCCCTAGTAATCTATTCCTAATTATCTTACTAATAGTGTTTCCCTTTACTATTACTTCCTAGTAATAGCAGGCTAGTATTACTATACTCTCTGTTTAGGCTAAAGGGATTATTATATTCTGCCCTATAGCTTTATAAGCTATAATAGTTACCTAAGTCCTTTTAACTGCTAATTTAGTCTTAAGAATAGCCTTTATTACCTTCTTAACTACCTTTTTAACTATAGTTTTTACCTTACTATTAACTACCTTTATAATTAAAGCCTATAGCCTTTTATACTAGTTCTTATTTAGGCTATTTTTCTTTTTATATTTATAGTAATTTATACTATAGTTCTAATAAAAGCTTATACTTTTATTATTTTTACTTTTAAAATAACTTTTATTATTAATTCCTTTAGTGATTTTATTTTATTCTTTAGTTTTTCTTATACTATTACTACTCTAGAATTCTCTCCTTAAAGCTATATTTTTTCCTAGGTAGTATTCTATCCTTTGTTAGTTATAAATCTATATAAAAATTTATTAATTATTATGCCCCTTATACTGCTTACTTTCTTTATATAATACACTATTACTAGGGGGGGTAATTAATAATAAGGAATCTGATTCCGTGCTTTTTTTCCGTTTTAGGCGTAATACCGCGTCGTATCCGCAGTGTTTTTTTTTTTTACCTGGAGATTTATTTTTATTATTATTTCTTTAGTAAGAGGGTTAGAAGGGTTAGGGGGAGGTAAGGTTATTATTAATATTAATGTATTAATAGTGTTGTTTCCTATTAGGAGCTTTTTATTAAGAAAGAAAATAGAGTTATTTATACTAACTAAATTAGTAAGTACCTGGTTAATTAGTCTTTATAATCCTTTTTATATATTAATTCCTTAGTTTTAAAGAATATCTTAAAGTACTTATTAGACTTTAGGGGTAATCTTCTTAAAAATATTAGTAGTTTATTCTTTAAAGTCTTCTTAGTATATAAACAGAAACCTAGTACTTTACTAGTTACTAGACTTATACTAGTTAATATAGTAGGCAAATTTATTATAAAGTTTAAAAGTTATAGCTTTTTTAGGGTTAATTTATTTATTAGCTTTAGCTTATTTTTCTGTAAAGTAGTTAAAATACTTTTAGAGTTTTACAGAAAGGGATTCTTAAATAGGGACGGGTTAATTAGCTCTAGTAGTAAAAGTTAAAGCTATTTTTAGTGTTTTCTCTGTAATAAATAGTAAAGAAGATACTTTAATTATAAACTAGTAGTAAATATTAATAATAAGGGGTAAATTCTATAAAGAAACTTTCTTAATAATTATAAATAAGTAGCAAAAGTTAATAATAATAAAAAAAGTTGCTTTTAGGTAGCATAAACAACGGATTCTATACAATTAAATAAATAAGTGTATTATATTAGAAGTTTATCTTTTCTATTAATTCCTAGCTAATCTATAGTTATAATAAGTACTAATTAGTAATGGTTTTATAGGGTATGATATACTATAGTAATAATATAAGGGGGGTAATAAAGATCTGATTTTTATTCTTATTATAATTATCTTAAGAGGGAAAAAAGGAAGATAATATAAAAATATAGTATTATAGTTATAGTACTGCCCTAGGTTATATAATATAGTAATCTAGCTAATTAGGGCATGTATATTATGCATATAACCTATAATTCCTAGTTATGATTATATATCCCTTTTATTCTCTAGATAAGTAATTCTAATAACTACCTTACTTTATAGTAATATAGGCTTAGGCCTTTACCTTAATAGTCTTATAACTAAAGGCTTTTTAAGAAAATAACTTATAAAGGCTAGCTAAGGAAAGCTTATTATTTCTTTTAACCTTTATTATTATTACTTTAGCCTAATTAAGGGCTCCCTAATTAATAGCTTTAATAAATTTAATTTTAACTTACTTATTAAGGAGCTTATTACTAGTATAAATAGTATTTCTAATAGCTTACTATTATTTTATAAGGAATTTAGTATATTACTTCCTATTAAAGCTAAGCTTACTAAGGGCCTAATTTATTATAATAGCTTGCTTAAATCCTATACTATAAAAAGCAGCCTTTAAGGTCTTTAATATTTTAATACCCTAGCTTTTATTAAAGCATACTAGCTTTAATATATACCCCTTAGTATTAAGAATAATTAAATTATTAAGGTATATATTATCCTTCTTAGTTAATACTTAAGAAAGATCTTCTTTATTTTATTTTATTATCTTAAGTAAGCTTTTAATAACTAATAGCTAATGAAACTAATTCTTAGCTAAGCTAAGGTAATAATCCTTAGGGATTTTATACTTTAGTTACTATTAATCTAACTTTATATTATTAAATTAAGTAAAAAAGCTTATTTAAAATAAATTAAGAGTATTTACTCTTAAACTTTTAAGTAATTTTAGCTTTATAATAAGTTAAGTAATTTAATTCTTTTTAGATTTTACTAAAAGCTAGGAGCTAATAATAGCTAGGCTTTTAACTAAATTAGTAGCTTTTTTAGAGCTATATAATCCTATAAAACTTAATATTATAATTTTTAATATAGTTATAATAAGTATAAAGCTTAGTAAGCTTTAATTAAAGTAAGGGGAAAGCATATATAATAGCTAATAAGAATAAATATAATCTTTAGTAACTATATAAGTATATTTACTAGGCTTATAACTTATAAGATTTTAAGCTTACTTGCTTATAAGGGGGGGGTTAAAATTAAGTAAGGATTAAATTATCTTTATAAATATATTTTATATAAGGATATTAGCCTTATTAAGTACTTATTAGTTAGCTACCTACTAATTTACTAGTAAGGAAAAATAAAAGTAATCTTACTATCCTATACTATTAAAATATTATATATCCTCTTAAACCTATTCTAATAGTTAGCGCTATACCTAAACCTTTTAATTTAATCTATTTATCTTATACTTTCTAATCCTAAGTACTAATATTATATAAAGATTTAATTAGTTATATATAGGTAGTAGGAAATCTAGTAGCTTATAGTACCTTTTAAGTAGCCTGCCTATATACAGCTTATATATGCTTAACCTGTTAAACCTATTTTCTACGCGGATACTGTACTAGTTCACGTCGTGACCTGGTACAGTATCATAGCTTTTTTAGGGTTAATTTATTTATTAGCTTTAGCTTATTTTTCTGTAAAGTAGTTAAAATACTTTTAGAGTTTTATAGAAAGGGATTCTTAAATAGGGACGGGTTAATTAGCTCTAGTAGTAAAAGTTAAAGCTATTTTTAGTGTTTTCTCTGTAATAAATAGTAAAGAAAATACTTTAATTATAAACTAGTAGTAAATGTTAATAATAAGGGGTAAATTTCATAAAGAAACTTTCTTAATAATTATAAACAAGTAGCAAAAGTTAATAATAATAAAAAAAGTTGCTTTTAGGTAGCATAAACAACGGATTCTATATAATTAAATAAATAAGTGCATTATATTAGAAGTTTGTCTCTTTTGTTAATTCCTAGCTAATCTATAGTTATAATAAGTACTAATTAGTAATAGTTTTATAAGGTATAATATACTATAGTAATAATATAGAGGGGGTAATAAAGGTCTGATTTTTATTCTTATTATAATTATCTTAAGAGGGAAAAAAGGGGAATAATATAGAAATATAGTATTATAGTTATAGTACTATCCTAGGTTATATAACATAATAATCTAGCTAATTAGGGCATGTATATTATGCATATAACCTATAATTCCTAGTTACTATTATGTATCCCTTTTATTCTCTAAATAAGTAATTCTAATAACTACCTTACTTTATAATAATATAAGCTTAGGCCTTTACCTTAGTAGTCTTATAACTAAAGGCTTCTTAAGAAAATAACTTATAAAGGCTAGCTAAGGAAAGCTTATTATCCCTTTTAACCTTTATTATTATTACTTTAGCCTAATTAAGGGCTTCCTAATTAATAGCTTTAATAAATTTAATTTTAACTTACTTATTAGGGAGCTTATTACTAGTATAAATAATATTTCTAATAGCTTACTATTATTTTATAAGGAATTTAGTATATTACTTCCTATTAAAGCTAAGCTTACTAAGGGCCTAATTTATTATAATAGCTTACTTAAATTCTATACTATAAAAAGCAGCCTTTAAGGTCTTTAATATTTTAATACCCTAGCTTTTATTAAAGTATACTACCTTTAATATATACCCTTTAGTATTAAGAATAATTAAATTACTAAGGTATATATTATCCTTCTTAGTTAATACTTAAGAAAGATCTTCTTTATTTTATTTTATTATCTTAAGTAAGCTTTTAATAGCTAATAGCTAATTAAACTAATTCTTAGCTAAGCTAAGGTAATAATCCTTAGGGATTTTATACTTTAGTTATTATTAATCTAACTTTATATTATTAAATTAAGTAAAAAAGCTTATTTAAAATAAATTAAGAGTATTTACTCTTAAACTCTTAAGTAATTCTAGCCTTATAATAAGTTAAGTAATTTAATTCTTTTTAGATTTTACTAAAAGCTAGGAGCTAATAGTAGCTAGGCTTCTAACTAAATTAGCAGCTCTCTTAAAGCTATATAGTCCTATAAAACTTAATATTATAACTTTTAATATAGTTATAATAAATATAAAGCTTAGTAAGCTTTAATTAAGGTAAGGGGAAAGTATATATAATAGCTAATAAAAATAAATATAATCTTTAGTAATTATATAAGTATGCTTACTAGGCTTATAACTTATAAGATTTTAAGCTTACTTACTTATAAAAGAGGGGTTAAAATTAAGTAAGGATTAGATTATCTCTATAGATATATTTTATATAGGAATATTAGCCTTATTAAGTACTTATTAGTTATATACCTACTAATTTATTAATAAGGAAAAATAAAAGTAACCTTATTATCTTATACTACTAAAATATTATATATTCTCTTAGACCTACCCTAATAGTTAGTATTATATCTAAACCCTTTAATTTAATCTATTTATTTTATACTTTTTAATCCTAAGTACTAATATTATATAAAGATTTAATTAGTTATGCACAGGTAGTAGGAAATCTAGCAGCTTATAGTACCTTTTAGGTAGCCCGCTTACATGCAGCTCACGTGCGCTTAACCTATTAAACCCATTTTCCACGCGGATACTGTACCAGTTCACGTCGTGACCGCAAGACAAACCCGTGATCAAGACGTGCAGCAGCCATCAGCTCTCGGCCACAAAACAGGCCTTCCCGGGGCACATTAGGCTGTGGCCCGTGTGCCGTCTCTGTGGGCCGAGCATTCAGACCAGAAACAAGTCGGTTGTTCGCGGCATCTGAATACAAGCAGGACAAGACTGCTGTTCTGCATGTCATGTTGAGAGGAATTCCAAGTGTTCAGCTGCGCCGCGGAATGTCTAGAGGACACGCGCATGTACCTGGTAGGTACTTTCTGGTGCAATGATGATGATGTGATTCGGGAACAGTGCATGATCCACAGAGGGATACTGTATGCCTGCGGCCCGCTGGGCCCCTACCTAAGTACTTGGTTACTGTACCGAGGGGAAGAATACAGGTGATAGGGCTCCCCGAGTCTGCGTTCGTCATCCACTTGACCAACTAGCAGTAGTCCAATCTGGAGCAGAGTACACCACCTGTGCAGCACAAGAGTTTGAACCAGTCAGGACGCAGCCCCGGCATGCGAGGCTGATACTTCGCACCGTGTACATGTGTACCTACCGACACGACCGCCGGCTTGCCAGTCCGCGCCTGGCTGTCCTCCGACCGACTGCCACCTGAGTCCTGACAACCTGGCCTAAACTCTGTTGAACTCGTTGCTTAGCCGCTTTGGGCCATTCCGAGTTCACGCCGGCTGACTTCCTCTCGCACGCTATATTCTCTTCCTTCTCTCCTTCTTTTCTTCCGCAAGGCTCCGCGCTTCATCTTCATTGCACTGGTGACTTCGGATCGGAACTGATTGAGCGTCCCCCCTCTCCTCTCCATCATTATAACCTTCCTTCTTTCGCCTCCCTTTTGAAATTTCCGTCTTCTTGATGCTCTTTCGACAAGCTTGAAGCCCGCCACCCCCCTGATCCCTTTTGGATCAGGCACTGATCGTCATCGTCGTACAGCAAGCAGCTTCTCAACAATTTCAGCGTTTGCAATCCGGCAACACTCTGTCACGTCGGCTTGGCATTCGGTCTCGGACTTTCTGCCAAGTTCCGAGCGACATTGCTGATTTCCGTTCCACGCCGCTCGACAAAAAGTCAAACGTCTTGCGACGGGCTACCCTCCTTCCCCCATCCCATCTGTCATTGTCCGCTTTCCAACACAATTTGCTCCTGCTCGTCATCCACGCGCCTCGACGCTTTCACGACAAACACAAGAGTCATTCATCATCCCCATCACCGTTACGAAAATGACAGACCAAGACATGAGCTACCTCTATACAATCGGTGGTTATGCCGCCGTATTCGGCTTCGGCTACGCGGCCTATTGCATGTCGACTCGCAAAGCGGATAAAAGGGCAACGTCGCATCCTGCCAAAGCCGCCAAGAGCGCGCAGGCAGAGGTTCGCAAGGAGGACAGGAAGAAAAAACAGCGTCTTGAAAGCTTTGCCTTGGAAGCACAGGGATCTGCCAAAGCGAAGGCGAATGTCCAAGAGGTCTCATCTTGGCCAAGACCCGCCATGGACGATACCTCGGACGATGGCATCGACAACCGCGAGTTTGCGAGACAGCTAGCCAAGGCGAAAGAGGGCAAGAAGTTTGCCAGCAAGACTGCGAGCTCAAAACAAAAAGAAAAATCCGTCAAGCAATCCCGCGCGAATCGACTCGACAACGCATTTTCCGATGGCAAGCCCTCGGATGCCGGCGCGGACGCGGACGCGGAAGATGATCAGTCTCCTATCGACTCCCCCGAGGCCCTTGCCGCCGATGTCGCTGGGGTGAGTGACATGCTTGAACCGGCCCCTGCCGGGCCCTCTGTCCTGCGCATCACCGACGCGGACAAGATCAACGAGGCGAAGGCCAAGGTCGCCAAGGCCCCCCAAAGGGTGGAGACAAAGAAGCAGCGCCAGAACAGGAAAAAGGCCGAAGCCGCCAAGGAAGTCCGAGAAGAGGCAGAGAAGGAGCGCAAGGCTCTGGAAGAGAAACAGCGACGAGCAGCTCGTGTTGCGGAGGGCCGGGCGGCCAAGGATGGTTCTCAGTTCACGACAACGAACGGAGCCTCTTCCTGGGCCAATGGGGCTCCCAACGGATCCAGTGCGAAGCCGTCTGAAGATGGCATGCATCAAATCCATGAGCCTCTAGATACGCAAAAGAAGGTGGTCGCACCCGCTGCCCCGCTGCCCAAGGAGACGGCCGCAACCGACGAGAATACCTGGATGTCCTCCCTCCCCTCCGAGGAGGAACAGATGGAGATGCTCAAGAATGAAGACGACGAATGGAGCACAGTCCAGAGCAAGACCTCGAAGAAGGGCAAGAAGTCTATCGACTCGGGGGACGACACGGGTAAGAGACCTGCTGCCCAGCCCCAGCAGGCCGCTCCCGTCTCTCAGAAGGTTGCCAAGATTGCGACTTCCCAGAGCTTTGGCTCTTTCTCTGCCCTGCAGGATGACGCAGCCGCCGAGGAGGAAGAGGAGGAAGAGGAGGAAGAGTGGGATGTGTGATGTCTCTGCTCAACAGCCACGACCCCCCACCCGACGCAACGCCATCTTTTGAAGAGAAAAGCAGACCCGCAGACCATTTTGTTTCTGGGCCGCAAGATTTCGATGGGCCTTGCTTACCAGCAACGATGCTGTCGAGGCTTGTCGATTGTTTAACTATCTGTTATATTCTACGTCTTTTCTTTTCTTTTCTTTTCTTTTCTTTTCTTTTCTTTTCTTTTCTTTTCTTTTCTTTTCTTTTCTTTTTCTTTTTCTTTTTCTTTTTCTTTTTCTTTTTCTTCTTCTTCTTCTTCTTCTTCTTCTTCTTCTTCTTCTTCTTCTTTATCCTTTCTCCTTCTTCAGCTTTAAACTTTTTTTTCTTCCTCCTTTTTAACTTTTTCTTCTCAACATTCTTGTTGATGGTTCATGTACAGCCAGACAGGACCAGACCAGATTGAACCCACACAAATGACGAATCAAGCCGAGTTTTTCATATTTGAGCTGGGGGGGGGGGGAACGGCGATGAGTCTAGAGGGAGCAACGGCGTGTGCTTGACATGGACGCTGTGGGCGGGAGACCAAAAAATGGGCGTCTTTGCGTCAGACTTGATCTGCCGGCGATGTAGAGACATGAACGACATTGAAGGCAACTGTCGAGGGCGGGAGCCGTATGTTGTCAGCCCTGCATGGGCACCACCCACAGCACATGCAAGCTCGATGTGTGGTGTACATACTGCATGGGCCATGGGCAGTGTCTGTCTTGGCGACGCGTCGGCAGAGCAACGGTAAATTGACAAATCTGGACGTTCAACATGACTGTCAAAAGCTCTCAACCATGTGCCATGGGATGTCTTGTCTTTGTCTTTGCAAAAAGGAACTGGAACTGGAATCTGCTCATCTTGGCAGTCGAGCCGCGGTCAAATGCATCTGGCACCCGGCGCATGGTTGCTTGGGGCAGAAACAAGGCTGCACCATGTACAAGAATGAAATCAAATGAAATGAAATGAAATGAAATGAAATAAAATAAAATAAAACAACGCCCCTGATTGGCAATTTTCCAACTACCCAAGATACCTTGCCATGGCTGCTGTGTGACTGAGGGATTCCATACATGGACGTTGCCATTTCCGACTTGTCCGCCTCGACAGCCTGGCAGGCAGCAGCCGCTCGCTGATCTACGTCGCATGTACGTACCCTGTACGTACCCTGCACACACGCCCTCCGGCCCACCAATCCCGTGCCCGGCCGGTCCTCCACGGTCCCCACCCGTGGACCAGGCCGGATCCAGGCCCTGGGAAAGTCGTCGCTCCAGGCGACCCAGGCACTGGATGGAGGAGCCTGGAGCATTTCAAGTCCTCGGCTAGCGCTCCCCCGCCAGCCCGGTTGCAATGTCACTGTGGCGTCGTGTGGGACGCTGGTCCCAGCCACAGGCAGCACTGCATGGTCTCTATCGCTCCTGCCCATCCGGATCCCGAAACAAACAAGCCTGTCTCTCCCATTCCAATCCATCTCTTCCGTCATCTCGTCCGTCATCTCGTCCGTCATCTCGTCCGTCATCTCGTCCGTCATCTCGTCCGTCATCTCGTCCGTCATCTCGTCCGTCTTCCTTCAATCCCTTCATACACACACCTTCGACTCCGGGTGCGCCGTGCTCGATTGAGCATATGCCTTATCGTCTTTCGGCCTTCGAACTGCTTGGCTTCCCGCCGCACCGATTGTCTTGCCATCCCTCCCACTCGTTCAACAAGGGCTCCCTGTCGGCCCTCTCCATAGTCCACCACCCCCTTTTCTCTAGACCAAAACAACATCCTTGCCTCTCCCTTCCTCGACTCGGCTCGACACGACGCGACGACGGATTATTACATCATAGATAATATGCCAACTGCATGACCACCATTACCTTTCTCGTATCCACTATCCGACGCTCGATTCAACGTGCTTTGCCGTGCAGCCTTCTCTCTTCCTCGAGAGCCGACGCACGTATCAACAACACGCATCAACTCATATGAAACGTCTTGCATCTCAGCCAACCCGCCTGACCGGAGAGACGACTGGTTTGATTTTGGCTCTTCTCCGCCTCTCGGGTGCCTCTCGGGTGCCTCCTGGTACGGTGCCGGTCCAAGTGGGCGAAACGTCCAGATTGATGCAGGGCACGGGTAACCTGACGAGTCTGTGCCATGTCCCTACCTGTCGCCTTTCAGTCGGCCGTCTTCTACTTTCTCGCCTGTACACCATGTGCCAAATTTCGCCACAGACGAAAGGCCAAGTCGCAGGCGAAAAGGGAGAGGCAAGAAAAGGCCAAGATCGAGACGGAGCAGCCTGGCCTGTATCGACACCCCTCACCTTTCAACACGAATCCGTACTGGCAAGAAGAGATCAGCATGGGCCCCAGCCTGCCCAAGAAGTCCATCAGCAAGAACTCAAGTCAGCGAGGATTAACGAGTTCGGGACAAGAGAGTGTGGCAGTCAGCATGTTTGAACACACAACTGTCGAGGGCAGTCGAACCCGCTTCAGTGAAAGTGTCACGACCATGCCAGCCGACGTCACATCAGAAGATTGGAACCGAGGGCGTGGCTACCAGAGGGAAGACGAGGAGCTCTGGGGGCAATGGTCTGGGCTCGTTCCCGGATCACCCAGCAAGCTGATGGATGCCTTTTCCAAAGCCCGCGACTCTGCCGGACGCTTGATTGAGTCGACGCTGGGAATTGAAAAGGAGGTGACGGAGCAGGAGCGGCGAGATTTTTACCTCTGCCCCAAGAATCCTCCCGTCAACGATTACCACCCTCCCGTCGTCAGCAGCAAACCCCCGCACAAGGATGCCCGCAAATGGATGCTGCAACCACCCCCTCCCGCCAAGATCATGGAAGGCAAGGTGCCCGTGTTTCGTGCTGCGAGCTCCGGGAGCAAGTCAAGCATGAGAACGTTTGCCAGCGACGATGGCAACCTCGGACGCAGAGTGCGGGAGAAGATGGCCAAGGAGAGAATGAGGAAAGAGAGCAATCCGACCGAGGTCGAGCTGATCGAATCCCTTTTTGCCACACGCAGCAACCTATCCATTGGACACGTTCGAGGTCGCAGCCTATCGTTCAACGAGTCCGACGACTCCATGGATGCCAATCCCTTTGGGTGTCGTCGCAGTCGTCGACGAATGCCGGTCTCTTCCCCCGCCCCGGGGTTTGGGTCAGACGAAGAGGATGCGGAGCCAATTCGCTCGACAAGGATATCCAGGGCAGTCGGTCATAACACCAACACGGTGGCATATGCCGCGCAAAGGCGACCGAAGCTGGAAACCATTCCCAGCACAGACGGTACCGGCAGTGCTCGCAGCCTGTCCAGAAGAGCTGGCAAGCGGCAAAGATCGATGAGGAGCAGAAATAGCGCATGGGTAGACTCCCCTGTCGGAGACGACACGGACTAGGTCTGGTTTGGAAAATGAGGCGGAACTCGGACGTGTCCGAGGGGCTCCCGTACTTGCATTACCACGGAGTTTCTCCGTCATCTTTCTCTCTGTCTGTTTCCCGTTGATCATATTTGATGTATGGCGTTGCATTTGGGAGCGTGTTGTGGCAAGGCGTCGTCGTCAGTCGACTTATTGCGGACCGCAATGTATTTCACGTGGACATGACGCTCTGGAGACTGGGCTCGGCGAGCACCGGGACCTTGACCAGAAACAAAAGCAGGTGTTGGGAAAACCTCCTGCTGGTTCGTCAGCGCAAACTGCACAGTGCTGAGGAGCAGTTGACTGCCTCCTCCTTTCGACAGCATGGCTGCGGCTTAGAGCGTCACAGCTGTGACAATAAATCACAAGCGCACTTTTTTATCAGATGCAAAGGATTCTTGGGGTTTCAGTCTCCACCTGCCGTTCGGCATCGGCCGTGACACGGAAGATGTTCACAAGCAACGCCAGTCATGCAACGCTTCGTGTTTCTCCGTATCGACAAATTTCTCACAGGTGCATTCCGCCCTCCTCGTCCTGACCCAAACGTTGCACCCTCTCTTCCATTGCCCGCCTCGGCTCGTCATCAGTCAGTCGACCGCCCGATCTTCCCGTGCTCGTGTGCGGTGCCGCCGCCCGCGACGGGCCATTCACCCGAATCTCTCCATTCCGAATTGTGCCCGTCTGAAAGGTGCCATCCGTCCAGGCAGAATGTAGCAGATTCTCCCCTGGCTGTCCCTCGCCGCTCGCGTGGCCATTCACCTGCCGGCTCTCCGTCTCTGTTTGTGCCTGGGCCCTTTCCGTCTGCGCCTCGGCCTGCGCCTCGGCCTGCGCCCCGACCTCCTGCTTGCTCTGGAACTCGGTCCAGCTCATGGCTCGCTGTTCGACTTCTGCCCGAACGAGGGCTATCCTCTGGGCCATGCGGTCCATCACCAGCTCGTTTTCCTTGATGGCGTCTATGCAGTCTTGGTCGGGCTGCGGATGCGTCGCCTCGGCCTCGGTGCCGCCGAGGACGGCGGACGTGCCGACGGCAAAGGGTCGGAGCTGGTCGTTGGAGTATCGGAGGTGGGCTATCGAGTTGCGCATTTCCAGGACCTTGAGGTGTAGCGTGGGGAGGGGGAGGTCTCCGAGGGCCGAGGCGAAGCTGGTGGGGGACATGGGGCGTGTGCCGGCGGACATGGTATACGGTGGCCGTGTGGTGATTTTCCTTGGCCGAATTCTTCCGTCTGTCTGTTCCTGGTGTTTGACCGATGTCTTGCTGGCAGCTGGGTGTCTTGGTCTGGGTATGCAGCGGCAGCTCAAGCTTGGATGGGACTCGAGGGTGGTGGTGACTCGAGGGTGGTGACTTGCATGTACGTGGGCAGCTCAGCTGCTTATCAGCGGGGACGCCGCGGCACGGACCTTGTCGACTGGGTGGGAATCTAACATCCAAAAGGTCTGCAAGATGACTCAATAGGTTGAGGGCAATCGTGGTTGATTAGGTTGTTGTTGAGGCTAAGCTGATTGATCTGTCGACCCTCTGAATCATGTCATATCTTGACCCATCTTTCCACGTGACCTATTTGTAAACGCAACAGGTCACAGTCACACAGGACAACGACTCTTTGACCCATCTTTCCACGTGACCTATTTGTAAACGCAACAGGTCACAGTCACACAGGACAACGACTCTTGAACCTGTGTTGCATTTGCGACAGGTGCTCGTCCGCTCTCCCCCACGCCCCGAAGGGATGAACGTGCTTTGCATCAGCTCCGGGCCGTGTGCGGTCCTGAGGGCGGCGTCCCGTCGTGTCACGAGAGCGACGACGGCGACGTTGAAATTCGACGGCGAGCCCGGCTCTGGCCCGCGGTCGCTCACCACGAGCAGGGGGTGGTCGGGATCAAACAGCCGGCCACGTCTACGACAAGAGGCGACCTGGTCGGGGACGCGACATGTGTCCTGGCCGCTGCACCGTCCGGCGTCGGGGCACCGAGCCATCTTCTCCGCGTCCGGGCCCGGGATCATCCGCCGGTACGAAGATGTCCCGAAGGACTATCGCGACCAGACCGGCCTGCGGTTCAGCGCCCGCCATCTCTCCGACGAGGAAATCGCGCACATATTCGGGAGAGGGCTTGACGCCGCGGCCGGCAACCGCCTGCTGCGGATCCTCCACGGACGACGGGTGGCGGGCACGTTGGAGGACCCGGCCTTTGCGGCCCACACGGCCCAGTACCCCGGGCAGCTCATCGCCAGCGGCCTCGGGTACCTGCGGGAAAAGGTGCAGGTCAACGAGGTGCTGAATGCGGGGCTGAGGGCAGAGGACGAGCTGAACCAGATGGATCGCGAGCTGGCAGAGCGGGAGGCGCGGCAGCAGGAGGAGTCGGATGGCGGAGACGCGCGGCCCGTGGTCGCAGAGGCCGATCCCGTGTACGGACGAAGCACATTCGACCGGATCCGGGCACGAAACGTGGCCAGGCAAAAGGCCTCGGATCGGGCGGCCGAGGAGCAGGGCCTCGCGGTTGGCGTCGCGGGCCCCCTGGCCAGGAGAGAGGACGGCAGCACCCGGGCGGTGACGAACCCCAAGATTGCCGAGTACTACGAAAAGGCGCAGTCCAAGCTCGAGGCGCCGCCCGAGCTGAAGACATGGGAGCGAGTGCTTCCGTCGGCGACGCTCGTCGTCCTCGTGCTCGGCGCCCTGGGCGCCCTGGCGTCCGTCTACGACGAGCCGGCGCCGCGACACAGGCTCCTCGGCGGCGTGTCGACGGCGCACGCCACCGTCGGGACGCTCGTCGCCCTCAACGCGCTCGTCCTCCTGGGGTGGCGCGTCCCGCCGCTGTGGCGCCTCTTCAACAAGCACATGATCCTGGTGGTGGCCACGGCCAGGCCGGTGACGGTCCTCACCGCCATGTTCTCGCACACCAAGCTCGGCCACATGCTCGTCAACATGGTCCCGCTGTGGTTCGTCGGCACGGCCCTCCACGAGGAGCTCGGCCGCGCGCGCTTCCTCACGCTGTATCTCGGCTGCGGAGCCGTCGGCTTTCTCGGCAGCCTGCTCACGTACACGCTGAGGGGGTGGCTGACGGTCACGTCGCTGGGGGCGTCGGGCGCGACGCTGGGCCTCTGCTCGGCCTATTTCTGGGAGCACCGCGACGACGGGTTCCGGATCCTGGGCCTGCCGCCCGGGGGGGTGCACGGCATTGTGTTCCTGGCGCTGATCACGGCGGTGCAGATGGCGGCCCTGGGGAGGACGGCGAGGCTCAGGGTGGATGTCGCGTCGCACCTGAGCGGGATGGTGGCCGGGATCGTGGGCGTCGAGGTGTTGGGGAGGCGGCGGGGGGCGAGGACGAGAGGGGGTCGTGAGGGGGATTCGGGGCGGGAGGTGATTGAGGTTTGGGGGGATGGTGGGGGGCAGAGGGGGTGAGAGGGCATGTACGGTACGTGTGTATGGTGAGATGGGTGGATCGGGAAGGCAGACGTGGGATGGATAGACTGTGCTCTGCCTGGTGTTTGGTGGCGTAGATGCAGCAGTTGATGATGCACATGTTCATTCTGCTCCTGTTGATGGGTTGGCCGTGCGGGCCTGCACGCGCTGGGATTGCATCTTCCTCGTCGTCCTGGACGGTACCCTGGATGGACTGACGATCGAGGTTGAGGAGAGGAAGGAATCAATCACGGGAGGGCCTGAAAAAAGGCCGAACTGATCAACCTCGGCTGTGTTGATGACCTTTTGTCCAGTTCACACATGCATCACGTATTCTCGATAAAGGGGCCGGCGGTGAGTGGAGAAGCACTGGCTGCCACGGACCAATCAGCAGGCGCTCCGGTGCAAGAAGGCCTCCAGGAGTGGGTGGGGCCACGAGCTTGCTCGTCTCGTCTCGTCTCGTCTCCCGGGGAACGGCGGAGATGGGTTCCTCGCTGCTCTGCTCTTGGTTGTCGGACTGGATCCCGTCCAGGGCGTGGAATGACGACGGTCACGGGCCTGGTTTCATACAGGACGCTGTTTGCCTGGTTTTGGACAGAGCGCAGGAGTTGGGGCGGAGGTTTCGGGGCCCATGGTCGGGTGCTTTTGCCTTTGCCGCTGCGTCGGATGGGGGTGGGACGCTGATGGATGCATTTCGCGGGGCCATCCGTGTCGGCATGTGTGTACCTTGTGTTGCAGAGTGAGTAGGGGTAGGGCAATATCATGCATGTACCTTGTATTGTAGAGTAAGTAAGTAAGTAGGGTAGAGCGATATCATGCATGTACCTTGTATTGTAGAGCAAGTAGAGAAGAGCAATATCATGCATGCATGTACCTTGTATTGTAGAGGAGAGTAGAGCAGTAGCAGTCGGGGCCGTTGTTTTTCCTTTCCTTGTTTTGCCTGTTTTGCCTCGCACCTGCCCGATTCTGCGACTGGCAAGAGCCGTCGCCGCTAGTTGGCAGTCGCCATGCATCGCCCTGCATCACCCTATTGGCCCCCCCCCTCCCCCATTCATTCTTGTTCCCACGTCCTCGTCCGACCTGACCGACTGTCCAGGACTCTGCTTGTTTTTGCCAAACAACGCTCAACCACATGTGTGACCCGTCAACAGATGGTCCAAAGCCGCGTCTCCATCTTGATCTCGTCACGTCCCGTGTCGAACCCGTCAATGTGAGCGCTCTGAATCGGACGAGAAGCAGGCTTGAGCATTCAGCACCAACCACGACGCTCGAAATCCCCGCGAGCGCGCATCTCGACGACGCGCCGACAGCCCCGTCGCTGGCATCGGGAAGGAAATTCGGCTCCTGTCGACTACTTACTGACAAACACGCTCAACTGACGGACCCGTCGGCGCCATGTTTTAGCAATTCAGCTTGCTCCGCGCCGTGTCTGTCTCCCTTTCACCAACCAACCCCTTTGCCCATTCCCTTTGCCGCCTTGCCCACCGCTCGCCCCAATTCCCTTTCCTCAACGTCGGCCTTCCTCCCGCAGCTCTTGAGACGACGTGCAACGGCTGTACAGGTTTGCTGTGCTTGTACATGGGTCGCCTTCCTGCAGGTCGACCAGAACAAGCGGCCATGGGAAACGAGTCGAGGCCGTCGTCCCTGGTGACGGCTTCCTCGGCGTCATCATCACGCTCTTCGCCGCTGTCCCATGTTTCGCAAACGCCTTCTTTGCCCAACACGCCCCTCATGGCACCGGGCGCAGCTGATCGCTATCCGTCGCCTTCCTCCACCGCGGCGTCGGGGACATGGTCGACTCAGGGTCCCAATGGTCTGGGCGCGCCCGCCGATGACTACCCACGGCCTGCCAAGAAGCGACGAATCACGCTCACGCCCTCGCGCGAGCGCACCACCACATACCTTGACCTGTTGAAGCCCCACGAGGAGCTCACCCACCAGGACACCTTTCACATGGAGAGGCTGCTTACCGCGCTGCGCAAGAAGAAGAAGATTGTCGTTGTCGCCGGCGCCGGCATCTCTGTCTCTGCCGGGATACCCGACTTTCGCTCGGCAAATGGTCTCTTTGCCACGCAGCGGAATCAACACAAGGTCAAGGCGTCGGGCAAGCATCTCTTTGATGCATCCGTCTACAAGCATGAATCATCCACCTCGTCCTTCCACGCCATGGTCAGAGAGATGAGTGAGATGAGCAGGAAGGCTCAGCCTACTCCTTTTCATCATCTCTTGGCCTCGCTAGCTCAAGAAGGACGCTTGCTGCGCCTCTACTCGCAAAACATTGACTGCATCGACACATCAATGAGGCCTCTGCGGACGCAGATACCGTTGGAGCCCAAGGCGCCTTGGCCGACCACGATTCAGCTGCACGGGAGTCTCGACAAGATGGTCTGTACCAAATGCGCCGAGATTCGGCCATTCGACCAGGCTCTCTTCCAGGGACCAGAGGCTCCTTTGTGCGTGTCTTGCAAGAACCTCGACGAGGTGCGCACAGCCCATGCCGGGAAGCGAAGCCACGGAATCGGACGTCTCCGACCCCGCTTCGTCTTGTACAACGAGTTCAATCCCGACGAGGATTCCATCGGCAACATCATGCGCGCCGATCTGCGGGCGCGACCGGATGCCGTCTTGGTGGTGGGCACGACGCTCAAGGTTCCGGGCACACGCCGACTTGTCAAGGAAATGTGTCAGGTCACCCGTGGTCGCAGGGACGGCCTCACCGCCTGGATCAACACCGACTCGGAACCAAGGGTGCCTGATTTCAAGGATTGCTGGGACCTGGTTGTCAAGTCAAAGTGCGATAACATTGCCAGGCTGGCAGCCCTGCCCCCGTGGGATTGCGAGATTGGCGACGACTACCTTGTGTCGAGGGAACAGGAACGACAGAGGATGTCGACTACTCCGTGCAAGATCGAAGTGGTGCTGGACGCCAAGCCCAGAGGCGTGGAGGACGTGCAGGCGATTCCCACTCCTCGCGCGAGCCCTCCTCCTCCTCCTCCTCCTCCTCCTCCTCCTGCTGCTGCTGCTGCTGCTGCTGCTGCTGCCGTTGCTGCTGCTGCTGCCCCAGCGCGGAAGCCGCTTCCACGGTCAAAGCAGACTATGCTGCCATTCGGAGACCAACCACCGAAGCTCACAAAGTCTGGCAAGGTGGCCAAACGCGTTGGCAGAAAGCCCAAGCTGCCTGTCAAGGCCCAGCCACCGGCCACGAACCCACTGGTGCAGACATTCAAGGCTTCCAAGGCTGTGTCCGGTGTTGATGAGAAGGCCAAGCCCTCGGGCCGCTCACCCCTTCCAGACGGGAAGCCGCCCAAGAAGAGGTCGGCCGCGATTGTCTTGATGCCACCCTTGCGCCCCGGGAAGCCCGCCATCAGAGACGTCATTGTTGTCCGGTCTGCATTCGAGTCGCCAGCAAGTCGGACCATGGCCGAGGACAAGCCCCTCGACGAGACGATATCTCCAAACTCTGTGCCCAACAACATGCGCGACTTGATTCACGTGGCTTGATTGATGGATGTGGCCAAAAAAAAAAAAAGAGAGAGGAAAACCCGAAAAAGGGAAGGAAGATGAAGAGGAAATGGGGAACGGAGGTGGATCCAAGACGAGTGCATACAATGCGGCGTCGCGCATGGTTCTGATGTCAATCGACGACTCGGGTGTCAATGCCCATAGAGGAATAGAGCTGTTTACAGGGAGTTTGGGTGATTTGGGCTTGGTGCAAAACTCGAATTGGTTGTTTGGAGGACGGGAGAATCATGGGCTGTGGTGTAATGCACACGTACGTGTTCTGACGGATTGTTTATCAGCATCTCACGTGGACCGGGGAAGTAGCTGTATGTTTGGCGGCGATGTGGAAGAGGTTTTAACAATCAGGCTCGTCATTGGTCCGTGTTGTGATGTGCCGAAGTTGAATGTGATGACTTTCTGGTGGTGCTCAGACGTAGATGGTAGCTTGTCTTTCAGGTTTCCTTGGAGAGCAGGTACGTTGCTGACGTGGAAAAGGGTAAAAAAAGTACGACTATTACTAAATAAATCCCTTTGAAAAAAGTATACCTTGGTAGTACGTTTCAATGTCTGTTATTCCTCCTTGAAGGATTACATCATCTACGTCTGAGGGCGTGCGCGATGGCCACATGCGGGTGATGAAAAAATGGCAAGCAAGTCTTTTTCACGGCTTCTCCCGGGTAGGGAAGGGGATGGAAGGGGACGGAAGGGGACGGAAGGAGACGGAAGGAGACGGAAGGAGACGGAAGGGGACGGAAGGAGACGGAAGGAGACGGAAGGGGACGGAAGGGGGGGATACCTATGGGTGTGTGTGACATGGATGGATACTTGTGCCGCCTGCCTGCATTGTTCCTGAGCAGGGCCAACAGGGCCAATCACGTGGGCTCAAGGAAGGTTGATTGTTCCGGCTATTGGTGAACGCAGCGGGTCAAGTTGTACAAGAACAGTACAAGGTACAGTTATTTGAATAAGTACTTACCTAAGTAGGTAGCTGATGACCCACTGGTCACCTGACAGACAGGGTCAGCAGGGTGGGTGGGGATGCGGCGGCCTTCTCCACATGCGCCTGCCGATGAAGCGCAAAAACCTCCAACGTGGCGGCTCTGGCGCGAACAGCCGACCCTTGGACCTGGCATGATGGAACCAGGACGACAGACAGACGGCTTTCTGTGGTACATGCACGTTGATGCCGCCAGGAAGGCTGCATCCATCCATACGCGGCCGCACCCCGTCTCTCGCATCTGCAATTCCGTCTCTGATCCCTGGCGCGCGGCGCCGTCGCTCCTCTTGACACCAACGGCCTGCGCCCGTCCGATGACGACGCGACGCAGCCGCAAGCCATGGACGGTGATGCCGCTGTCGTCGAGTCAGGGCTCGACGGCTTCAGCTTGTTCTTTCCTCTGCCCTACCGCGTGGGCTTCATCGTCACGCTGGGTTCGTGCACCATCAGATTCGTTTGTCGAGCCCGCAGACGACGTGTCGGGACATGGCTCTGCATAAGTACGAGACGAAGCTGACATGTTGCTCTCTCTACAGCGGTCTGGGGATGGGGCCTCAATCTTCACCACCTCTCCCTCCTCAGGGTCGACGTTCCTCTGCTGATACGATACGCCGGCCGGACGCCGCCGCACCATGTGCCGCATCACCTGTCGACGTACCGCCTCGCCGCTGCTCTCTCCGCGCTGTTTGGCGTGTCCATGATGCTCTTCTGGCTTCTCACCCGGGGGGTGGCATCGCGCGTCATCGAGCACGACTGGCTACCGATGACGTATCTCGTCGCCATGATTGCCGTCTTCGTCGTGCCCCTCGGCGGCCTGCCCGGAAAAGGGCGCCGACGCTTCCTCTCCACGCTGAGGCGCGTCAGCGTTGGCGGCATCGCCGAGGCGCAGGACGGCAAGTTTGGCGACATACTCTTGGCCGACGTGTTGACGTCGTATGCCAAGGTCTGCGGGGACGTCTTCGTGACCCTGTGCATGTTCCTCACCCCTGGCGGATCCGCGACCGACAGGCCCGACCGAGGCTGCGGCGGCATCGTCGTTGTGCCCGTGCTGATGGCCGTGCCGAGCATGATCCGCCTCCGCCAGTGCATCACCGAGTATCGCCGCGTCCGACGAGGTCCGTACAGGGAGTCGGCCGGATGGGGCGGCCAGCATCTCGCCAACGCGCTCAAGTACGCGACGGCCTTTCCCGTCCTGGTCACGAGCGCTCTGCAGCGGAACACGGACGATGCGGCGGCCGGGGCGTCGCCGCTGAACAAGGCCTGGCTCGCCGCCGCCGCCGTCAACGCCCTCTACTCGTTCTGGTGGGACGTGACCAGGGACTGGGACCTGACGGCGTTTGCGTCGAGGAGGGCGCGTACGTCGCCGCACCACCCGTGGGGCCTCCGCGACAGACTCATCTTTCGGCCCGTCACCGTCTACTACGCGGCCATGGTGCTGGATCTCCTGCTGAGGTGCACCTGGTCCACGAGGCTGAGTCCCCGCCTGGACAGGTTCGGCGACCTGGAGAGCGGCCTCTTTCTCGCTGAGCTGCTGGAGGTGTTTCGGCGGTGGGTGTGGATGTTTTTCCGGATCGAGACGGAGTGGATCAGGAACTCGTCGACCGGGCTGGGCACCGACGACATCTTGCTGGGGGAGTACCAGGGGAAGGTGGAGGATGACGAGTAGTGAAGGACGGGCGTTGCCGCGGCGGCGGGCACGCCATGGCCGGTTGGCCGGCCATGCGGGCATCGAGGAGAAGATGCCCCGTGCTGGCGAGGCGGCGCGAGCGGGCATGCGGGCGGCGAGCGTGCAGGCGCGCAACAAGGGCAGCCCCCGCGAGGCTGCCTGCCGTGGCGGAGCGGATGATGGCGGCACGAGACGAGGGGGGGGGCTTTGCCCAGACGGTGCGGGCGTCTATGGGGTCTTGGACTCTTCATCCTCTGGAACGCTGCAGGAGGATCTGATGGAGGAGACTGACTGGCCGGGCCGGAACGGGATGAGCAGCAGCGGTGTTGCTGATGTTGGCCGTCGTGCAGCCGCCCCGTTGTTTCTTCCTTTTCCTCCCCTCTCCTCTCCTCTTTTTCCTTCTTGTTGTCTTCTCCCCTCCTCCTCTCCTTCTCCTCTCCTCTCTTTTCTTTTCGTTTTATTCCTGGCCATGGCGGCATGGCATGGCATGGCATGGCATGGCTTGGCATGGCTTGGCATCTTTTCGTTTTATTCCTGGCCATGGCTTGGCTTGGCATCTTTTCGTTTTATTCCTGGCCATGGCTTGGCTTGGCATCTGGCATCTGGCATCAACTCCAACCACGTCACCTTGCTGCTGCTTATCCGTGGGCGGGGGCTGGTGTTGCATGCAGCGTGTGTACAGCATGCCATACCCTATGCTCCGGGCTTGAACGGGCTGGCGATTATATAAGCTGTACATTATATAGAAATGGATGTGCGTGGTCAGATGACCGGTCGGAAATGCCTGGATGATGTTACAAAGAGGGTCGGAAATGCCTGAATGATGTTATAAATCTACAAGCCCCGCTCCTCGCTGCTTAACAGCAGCCTCCACACGACGTCCATGACGAGCCCTCTACCATCCGCCACTCCCACGCAGGCGTGACTCGTCCTCTCCGCATGACGAGCCTCTACCATCTGCCACTCCCACGCAGGCGTGACTCGTCCTCTCCGCATGACGAGCCTCTACCATCTGCCACTCCCACGCAGGCGTGACTCGTCCTCTCCGCATGACGAGCCTCTACCATCTGCCACTCCCGCGCAGGCGCGACTCGTCCTCGCGCAGCCCCCAGCGTCGATCCCGTCCTGGCCGGACCCCTCGGCGCGGGAAGCACGCGCCGACGCCTACGGCGAAGCAGCAGATGCCAAGACGCGTCCTGGGCTGGAGAGCCGGGGGACGCGTGCGGACTCGATGCGCCATCCCATGGATCCCGCTCGTCAGGAGCAGCGTCGGCACCGACATTGGCAGGCGGGCGGGCAGGCTGGCCGTAGGGCGCACACACGGTACCTGTGATGGAATAGATCTTGTTCTAGACTATGAAGAAGTAGCCACCCACCTACCTGGCTACGTGGCCGGGAAGAGGGCTCAGGGCACCAGAGACCCACGTGACATGTGAGGCTGACCATATCTTGGCGACATGGACACCATGGATAGATAGCTCGACAGTGCCACACCACAGGTGCCTGGGCCCGATGCAGCGCCCACCTGCGGCCGCGGCCAGACCAAAGACGGGGTGCTGGCCCTGCTGCTCGGTGCCTCTTCTGGTTGTCTACGTCTCGGGCTCCGGCGACCGGCGTGTCGGTCGAGTGTTTGGCTCAGAGGAGGTCTGGCCGTCGGCCCGTCGGCCGGCAACGGGGTCGGAAGATGGCGGCCGGGTGGATTCTGGATGGACGCGAGGGATTTTGCTTGGCTGGAAGGGGTGGATTCTGGATGGACGCGAGGAATTTTGCTTGGCTGCAAAGGAAGACGAGGAACGAAAGGAAAGGAAATGACATAAATGACGGTCATGTGCGGTCGGGTTTTGACTGGTTGGTGGCCGGCCGCCTGACGGGTGGATGTGGACATTCGATGTCCGATACTCCTCCAATCCATGTCGAGACAGACAGACGTCGGCGGGACGAGAAGCCAATCGATGTCGAGGACAGACGTCGGCGGGACGAGAAGCCAATCGATGTCGAGGACGGACGTCAGCGGGACGAGAAGCTAATCGATGTCGAGGACAGACATTAGCGGGATAAGAAGCCAATCCATGTCGAGGACAGACGTCAGCAGGACAAGAAGCCAATCGATATCAAGGACAGATATTGGCGGGATAAGAAGCCAATCCATGTCGAGGACAGACGTCAGCGGGACGAGAAGCCAATCCATGTCGAGGACGGACAGACGTCAGCGGGACAAGAAGGAGGAAGGTGGTGGGGGCCGCGCGGGGGAGCGCAACTTCCCTTGTCTGGGGCCTCCTCATCCTCATCCTCACGACGCTGACGGCACCGGCTGAACCAGACTCGACGGCTTCTCCTCTTCTCCATCCCCTGCCTCGGCGGGCGTGAATGCAACCAGTCTCCTCTTCTCCATCCCCTGCCTCGGCGAGCGTGAATGCAACCAATCTCTTCTTCTCCATCCCCTGCCTCGGCGAGCGTGGATGCAACCAGTCTCCTCTTCTCCATCCCCTGCCTCGGCGAGCGTGAATGCAACCAATCTCTTCTTCTCCATCCCCTGCCTCGGTGAGCGTGGATGCAACCAACCAGTCGCGCGACCCCTTCCGTCTTGCTCTCGCGGCTCTTCTGTCCCGAGCCCACCCCGCCTCGCCGAGCCGGCGAATCGAGGCCACGTTGGACATGTGTGCTTATCCTGGCCGTGTAGGTCCGACTCTTCGACGAGCCCCATCCGATCCGCCGCACGTTGACGGCTGATGCGGACGGACAGCCTCAATGCAGCACGCCTGTGCAGCATGTACGTGCATTACGTCGTGCTCGGGCCGGCTCTGTGGTTCGCCGTCAGACCACAGCATGACGGATGACGAGGCGGAGTCTGGTTGCAAAAGGTTGGGGCCACGACACGGGTTCTTGCATGCGCGCTTGTTGACGGCCATGACATGGGCTGGGCCGGACTATTGTGGTCAACCATGATGGGACCCCGGGCCCTGTACACCTCAGGTGCTCGTACCCCCCCGCCTTCCCGCGAAGGGATGGGGATGGATTCTGGAAGATCAAGCAAACGCTGGAAGCCATCTTGACTCTGCCGCACCGCCGCTGTCAGACTCTTGAGCCGTTTTTTCTCACCCCCCCCCCTCTTTCGACAGAGCAGGTGCCTACAGCTGCATTCAAAAGACTCGAGTGTCCACACGACTCCGCGGAACAAACCTGGAAGCTTCTCGGCCTTGCTTATTGTTGTGAGCCTTTGCGGGTGACACCAACCCTCATCGCTGACTCACACCCAACTTGACACATGGCCAGGGCCATTGTTCCTCTAGAGGGGTACATCATCTACAGCGGTCACCTCCCTCCTCTCCTGATTCGGTAAACCTATTGTTTGGCGGGCCTGGAAATCGTCATCGTTGAGGCGCATGCATGGCACCCGAAGCCATTCAGTCGAGCCCTCGGCCGGGGTCCTGTGCCGCAGACTTGGCTCGCGTATTTGACGCCGCCGGCCGCCCGTGCAAAAGCTACAGGAAGCGAGCTTCTTCGTCGACCTCGACCTCGACCTCGACCTCGACCTTGACAGGTGCATCCCAACGCAGCGCTTTGCGACCTCGCCCCGACCACAGACCCTCATCTCCCATCCTCATGCAGGCTTACGCAAATCGGCCCCTGCCGCGGCTGCCGTCCTCGGCCCTCGCTTCGTCTGCACCGGCAGGAATGGCCGAACTGCAGATAAGGAGGCGGACGCCCAAGCGGTTGGCGGATTGTCGAGGACGACAGCCGGAATTCCAGAACAGCCACGAGCCGCTGGCACCATCATCACGAAGATCCTCACGAAAGATTCACCAGCTGACGGGCGTGCGAGTGCATGTCGCGGACAGCAGCGCTCGGCTGGCCTCCCCGACAAGAGCGAGCGCGGACTCGTTTTCCATCGACACCGACCCAGAGATGGGCGACCATGGGGTCCCGGACCGCCACCTCGTTCCTTTTCTGGAAGCCGAGGACGACACCACGTCCAGCAGGGGGAGCTCATGGGCCCCAATGTCGCCAGAATCGGACGCCATCCCTGCACCGTTGAACATCCGTAAGCCCATCGCCGATGGACATGAGAGGAGGATGGATGGGTTGGGCGAGCCGTCTCCGCACATGGATCTGGACGAGGATGCCCCGATCGCCTGGGACTCTCCGCATGGTCTGTTCAGCGACATGGGAGCGGCGGGAGAGTATCACCGCTTCACGGCAGATCTCGCCCTTCGACACTCTCGACAAGCCGGTGGCGACGGCGTCGTTCCGTCAGCAACATGGTCAAAGAAGAAGCGCACGTCTTTGCGTCTGCCTTTTGGGGCGGCGACGCTCTTTTCCCGGCGCCGCGAACCCTCCGACGCCTCCACCGCGCCCCGTTCATCATGTGCGAGGCCCGGACGAGCACGCAAGGACTTGCCCTCGTCACCGCGACAGTCTCCGGCAGACTTCATCGCAGGCCCGGCATGCTCGTCAGCATGGACATCTGCCGCGGTCAGATGTCCGGCCGACGTGGCGCCTCCCCGACCCCCGCCCGCACCACCTCTGATGAGTGCATGGGACAGCGACTCGGACGGCGACGAGGTGCCGGCCATGACCAGCCTGAAGGACTGGTTCGCGCACAGGGCCGCCGAGGAAAGGAACGGCCGAAGGCGCATGTCGAGCACGTCGCGCGCGAGCTCGGATCAACATGTCGCCGTGTTGGGATCGGGCCCGGGCGACGGACGAGAGCCGGTGACTTGTCGACAGGAAAGAGAGGCGCAGATCATGAGAGAAAAGGCAGCAAAGCGGTGGCAGGCGCGTCAGGCGGACGTGAAGAAGAGCTTTGCCATGGCTCCCGGAAAGTTGGACTCTTTGATACCCAGGTTCATCTGAGCCATGACTTGGGGGGGTTGATGACTGAGGGGCCATGACGGATGGGCCATGATTGATGGACCATGACTGATGATGGACCATGACTGATGATGGACCATGACTGATGATGGACCATGACTGATGATGGACCATGACTGATGATGGACCATGACGGACGGTGTTGGTCAAAATACAGGCTTTTCTTTCTTGTCTCTTCTTCTTCTCTGATCCCCTGTATCAGAGCCCATATTCGTCGTTGATGGGGGAACAGGCGGTACAGTGCATGGACAGGCGCACAAGACATGTTGTTATATAATGGTTATTTTTCTACCATGACCCAGTCGAAAGGTCACCTGCTCTTGTGGCCAAGTTTCATTTCTTCCTCTTTTGGTCGACCCTTTGGTCCCCCCCCCAGGCCTGTTTGCTCCATTCTTGTCATGGACAGACTCGGTACCGGGTGGGCTGGCTTACGTACATGTGCAAAATGATGTCTTTCCATGTTCCATTGTCTAGATGGACAAACATGGCCGGAGAAGACGCCCAAGGTGGAGGAAATGTTGCTGAGAAAAAAAAAATCTCCTCATCCTTGCGAACCGAGTGCTGTCAATGCCTACTGTTGATGAGCGAGCGTGCACCCGAGGGTCAATCAATGCATGTGACGCTGCCGAAGCCGCCGACCGCCTATTGTTCGCGCACCGGCCCGGATCCGGACAGGAACCGACGTCTGTACGTACCCGAGGTGTGGAAATGCCCCCCCGAACCCACCCACCCACCTACCCACGCACGAATAGATCTAGCCAAATGTGGAAAGATGGCGGCGTGAAGCCTCCCATTCCACGCACGACTCGGTCTAGCCAAATGTGGAAAGATGGCGGCGTGAAGCCTCCCATTCCACGCACGACTGGTCTAGCCAAATGTGGAAAGATGGCGGCGTGAAGCCTCCCATTCCACGCACGACTGGTCTAGCCAAATGTGGAAAGATGGCGTCATGATTCATCATCCATTGTCTCTCTCTCTCACCTGCCGCTCGTTGTGCGCTCGGCCTCCGAGTCTGCAAGCCGCCAGTAGTCGTCCGTCCGTTCCCCCCCCCCTCCAGCCACACCACGTTGGTCCTTGTCCTGTTTCGCCATGCCGACGACGGCATCGCCGTCTGCCCCGGATGAGAAACAACAGCGGGGTGCGCCGACGCCGACCGAGATTGACGCGGAGGAAGTGGAGAGACGGGCCGACGACAACAACGGGGGAGATCACGCTCACCGGGAGGAGGACCTCGACGTCGGCCGTTTTGGACTCTGCAACGAGGGTGACGGCGACAGCGACAGCAAGCGCGATAGGCAAGAAGGAGAAGGCGAACGGGGCGAACTCGAACTCGCAGAGCTTGTCGGGCTGTCTGCGCGGATCCTCGAACAGGAATCGCTGTACTATGATGCCACGACAATGGCCGGGCTCAATCCGTTTTCATTAGTACGTTTTTTCTTGTCGCCGATCAAGGCTGACTGCCATGGGATTGCCAAGCATGACCATCACAATCACCGCCATCATCGATAGGCGCGGTAGCCAGCGCCGTGGCCAAGACGTCGAGTTGATGTGATGGAACGGCACGGCACGGCCCTAACCTTTTTTTTTTTTTTTTTTTTTCCTTTCTTCTTAGTCTTTTCTTAGTCTTTTCTTCTTCTTCTTCTTACTCTTTTCTTCTTCTTCTTCTTCTTCTTCCTTCCTTTTTTCTTGTCAACCATCTTTTCCAGGAGCCCCGCTAACATTGTTCCTCCCCCAGGCAGCCCTCAACCGCCTCCGCGCACACACGCCCCCGCGGTTCCCACTCTGGGACGCCCTCCCCGTGCGGAGGCGCGCCGCCGTGCTGCTCCTCTTGTACGCGGACCGGGCGGGCGACTTGCGCGTCGTCATCACGATGCGGGCTGCTTCGCTGAGGAGCTTTGGGGGACATGCGGCGCTGCCGGGGGGGAAGGCGGATGGGGGGGGGGAGACGCCGTGTGAGTTTTTTTGTTTTCCTTCTTCTTTTTTGCTCTTTATAATACGGCAAGGGGATGTCCGCCGGGCCCCCGGGGGGATACTTGGAACGAGGGTCATTTAATGCCGCTCTT